>JAFBJR010000099.1:979959-1146866 GCA_016785285.1 Brachirus orientalis | reverse complement strand
TTCTGATAGTCACTGTTTATCGTCCACCTGCACCTTATTCAGAGTTCTCTGAATTCTTAAGTGAGTTAGTGCTAAGGACAGATAAAATCATAATTGTGGGGGATTTCAACATCCATGTAGATGTTGAAAGTGATAGTCTTAATTCTGCATTTAATTCACTGTTAGAGTCAATTGGTTTCACTCAGCATGTGAATAAACCCACTCACTGCCTTAATCACACCCTTTATCTTGTACTTACTTATGGCTTAAGTTTATAGAAAACTTAAATATTTCTCCCCAAAACCCCCTCCTAACTGACCATTATTTAATCACATTTAATTGCACATTAACTAACTAAAATAACATTAAGAAAAAATACCACTACAGTCGGTGCCTGTTTAATAATAACATTAATACTTTCAAAGAGACAGTGCAGCCGTTATTTAACTCTGTGTCATGTCCAAGTCCACCTGAAGTTAACAGATTTTACACCCACTTTCATTGATAGTCTTGTTGATAATGCAGCAGCTTCACTGCGTACTACATTAGATAGTGTTGCCCCTCTCAAAAAGAAAGTGATGAATCAGAGGAACAAAGGTACCAGTAACCCTTAAGCAGATCAAAATTTCTCACATACTTGGCACCACCAACCTGGTCTATACAATCCTCCATACGAGGCAAAGGAAAAGAGTCAGGTTTTGACACCTTATTGATCTTTCGAAAGTCTGTACAAAAACGGAATGTTTTATCACTTTTGGCATCCAAGAAACATGGAGAGGCCCAACTAGATGATGAGGGAACAGCAATGTCATTGTTAATCATATAGTCAATCTCAGAATCTAAATGTTTACGCTTCTCAGGAGAAACTCTATAAAAATGCTGACGGATAGGCTGAGCATCACCAATATCAATATCATGTTCCACCCAATCTGTACGAAAGGGCACATCACCAAATAACATAGGATACTTTAAAATTAGTTCTTCAAATTCATTTGCCAATGGATCAATGCTTGATCCATTGGCAAATGACCGAACAATCTCTTCAGGTTAGCAAGGGTCTCAGTATTTTTCAGCCGGCCTGTTAAACTATCATCAGGCTCAAGAACTGCATCATCCTGGACATTCTTCAAAGCCATCCCCACCGTATCAGCTGACAAAGCAGGGCTAACTGCTGTTGATCCACATAGGGCATCACCAGCACTTCTAGACGGATGAGCATAAAAAGGTTTGAGGAGATTTACATGAAACAATTTAACAGGCTTCTTTCGACCTGGAGTTGAGATCAAATAATTCTGGTCTGAGACACGTTTTATCACTGTATATGGACCAGAAAACTTTGCTTGAAAAGGTGAACTGACCAATGGACAGAGGGCTAAAACTTGATCCCCAACACTAAATGTGTGTAACTCAGTTTGGCGATCATATTTCTTCTTCATTTTGGACTGAGATGCAGTCAACATTTGTTTTGCCAACTCTCCTGCAGTGTACAACCTATGCCTAAATCCATTCACATAGTCAATAAGATTGGTTGGTGGATCAGACTCCACCCAGCTGACAGTGGACCTCGGACAGTGCGGCCAAACACCAAGTCATTTGGGCTAAACCCTGTACTCTCCTGCACGACCTCCCTTGCAGCCAACAGCAACCACAGCAATCCCTCTTCCCAATCTCTTCCTAATTCCGTACAATATGCACGCGGCAGAGATTTTAGAGTTTGGTGAAAACGCTCTAAAGCACCTTGGCTCTGAGCATGCTATGCTGTGGACTGATTGTGTTTGATGCTAAGCAATTTTAAAACTTGATTCATTAAATAAGAAGAAAAAAGTTTGAACCCTGATCAGTTTGAATGATTCTGGGAATGCCAAACACCGATATAAATTGTGTCAGGGCCTTAACTACAGTCCGTGTAGTTATAGTTTTCAATGGATATGCTGCTGGATATCTAGTACTTTGACACATGACTGTTAGCAAATACTGGCTACCAGAACGTGCAGGAGGCAACGGTCCCACACAGTCAATAATAAGATACTCAAACGGCTGACTGATGGCCGGACTCGGTTGCAGTGGAGCTGGTTTAATGATTTGATTAGGCTTTCCTGTTAGCTGACAAGTAACACAGTTTTTTAATATGCAAGGAAACATCCTTCTTTAAATGTGGCCAAAAAAAATGCCGCAGTATCTGATCATATGTTTTACGGACACTTAGACGACCTGACGCGTCATGAGCAAGCTTTAATACATGACCACGGAATTTAGAGGGAATTACAACCTGAAAAATGGGATCTCCAATAAATTTCTCACCATGGGACACCCACTTTCTCATCAAGATGCCATCCTGGAAAAAGTAACCACTGGATACACTTTCTACTTCACCAGCTGCCAACACAGATCCAAACAGTTCCTTTAATGATAGATCAGCCCTCTGTTCATCCTGCAGTACACTATGAGACACACACAAAAAGGAAAATCAGGTAAACATGGCAAAACAGTCTCAATCTTCTCATTTACATCTTCAGCCCCAGCTCAATTCATTGCCCGAGTAACTGCACATGCCGGAAATACATCAGGAAAACAAACGGCACTCTCATCAGGCTGAGCTAAGCCAGAAGGAGAATGAGTGACTAGTGGAGAAGGTGACTTTGTCTCCCAAACACGACTACCAGCTAAGTTGTTACCTATAATTATATCTATACCATCAACTGGCAATGCTGGGCGGAAGCCAATACACACTTCACCATGCACCAACTCACATTCCAAATTAATCTTATACACAGGAACAGCCAACACATCCATCCCCATTCCACGCATGAGGATTTTATCACCAGTATCATCTCTCTCAGAGAATGGCAAAACTGACTCCAGAATATAAGAACCACAGGCAGCAGTGTCTCAGTATACGAACAGGCACTTTGTCATCACAACCAATTCCCTATTATCAGCAACACTTGCAGCAAGAGCAACAGGTTTCACTTGCCCAGCATGTGGTTTTTTACTTTTAAGCATCGGGCAATCTGATTTCCAGTGCCCCGAGTCATGACAATAATTACACACATCTTTCTCAGATGGTCCTCGCTTCCCCCTACCTGAGAAGGTAAAATGTGTAGGAGATTTCCTGCTTGCATCTCTATGCATCATAAAGTCACGTCCAGTTTCAACCGATAAGGATTTATGTATGAGAACATACTCAGACACTGCTGCAGCCTCTGTAACCGTGGAAACTTTACGTTCTGCAAGATAAGTCACGACCCTATTAAATAGAGAATTTTTAAACTGTTCCATGATAATCAAGTTGCACAAGCCATCAAAATCATCCACACCGCAGGCTATACACCACCGGTTAAAATTATTACAAAAGTTCTCGCACAAACTCCATGTAAGACTGATTTGCTCTCTTTTCCCATGTTCTAAAACGCTGGCAATATGCTTCAGGGACCAACTCGTATGCCTTTAGTACAGCTGCCTTAACCGACTTGTAAGTCAGGCTTTCATTACCTAACGCTGCATATGCCTCCGGTGCCTTTCCCAACAGTACACACTGAAGCGACAGAGTTTGGTCCGAGTCTGACCAGCCCCTAGCCTGAGCAATACGTTCAAACAAAGAGAAAAAAACCTCCGGGTCTCGTTCATTAAACTTAGGCAGGAGATGCAAATTACTGACAAAGTCGGGGGACCTAGATGGCAAAAATGAGCTGTCTTCCTCTCCTATTTCAACTGAAATTCTACCATCTTTTACCAACCCCATCTTAGCTGTCTGCGGTGCTATTTTTGCCTGCTCAGTTTCGCATCGCAAACGTTCAATTTCCACTGTCTTATCCATTTCCATCCTATGTTTTTCTACCTCAAGTTTTTGCCTCTCCTTTTCATGAGCCAGCTGCAACAACAACAACTCCTTTTGCTGTTGAAAAGTTAAGTTTCCAGATTGAACAAGCAACTGTTGTGTGGTAAAAGGTTGACTAAAACCTACTTGCTTACGAAGCAGTACTCCTTTCTCAAACAACTGTAATCTAACAACATCTCTAAGGTCATCCTTACGCCTCTTATCCCCAATTGCACTTAGATGCACACAAATAAGTCAATTTACAAATTATTTATTAAGGAAAAATTAATTAGATAAGAAAATAATCTAATATAAACATAGCGTGTGTCATCAGTAACATCAGTAGTGTAAGTGAGTGCATGAGTGGAAAAATGTAAGGGTGCAGTGTTGTATGGTGTGAAAACTACAAACAAACCAGACTGCTGTCTCAGGCAGGAGAGAGAGAGAAACTGAGCTTCAGAGGCCTTTTTGAAAGCTACTGACACACAGGTCCCAGGTGTGTCAGTGCTGCAAATGAACTCAGGTGTTTCACTCTGCAGCTCACTCTGTTCCCACCCATCTGCAGTAACCAAAAAACACAGTCAGGAGGGCAGGGTCGTCACACTTTTCTCCTAGAGACACGTTCCGGAGATCGCAGCCCAGCAAGCCAGCTCGAGCCTCCTCGCTTTTAGTTTTTCCCCTTGGCTTGACTTTTGTTTTTTGTAAATAAACCCTGTAAATACACGTTATTTTTGCCCGGACAATCCACTCCTTTTGGGTCAATGCTTACTCTATTAACATACCATCACACAGATTACATAATTAGGAAGCTGCAGGGCAAAAACCCTGACAGGCTGTTGGACCTCTTTTAACATACTGTACATAGTGTAATTATATTTGCACCTTTTTCAGTAATTGGCTACATAAACAGCATTTCTGAAAAAAACACACAACTATTTGTAGAGGTTTTCACCTAAAGACACAGGAGAAACAAAGTCTCAAACCATTCTTGCTATATTTTGCATTGAGCTTGTGTGGGAAGGGTTTACCCAGTAACTTTCCACTTCCAGTCTGTAACTTTCCATAGCAGCGCAGGCTGTTGTTCATAACCTCCTGACTGACTGAGTTGTGACATGTTCACTTGTATTGTAATGCATTGGGTGAAATGGGGTTCACATACCATAACTTGCAGGTTCATGATGATGACTTTAGCTATGAAGTGTAAGTTTACTGGTCGGTCTTGCAAACTGCAGGTGACTGCACAACCACAACTAAACATAATGTTTATGAGCAAGTAAGTTTTGTTAAGACAGTTGAACAAGGACGAATTAACTACATTATTAATAAAGATGGGTCACACAGCAGAGTACTGGCTAGTACTGTTGCCTTACAGCAAGAAGACCTGGGTTCATGACCCGAAGGGTCTTTCTGTATGAAGGGTCTTTCTGTATGGAGTTTGCATGTCCCGCCGTGTGGGCATAGGTTTTCTCCGGGTTCTCTGAGTTCCCCTCCATTGTCCAAAAACTTGTCCATTAGTTGGAAACTAGATTGACTATAGGTGTGAATGTGAGAATGAATGGTTTTGTTTGTCTCTGTGTGTTGGCCCTGAGATGGACTAGTAGGCGTACCTCGCCTTTTGCCCTGTGTCATGTGGAGGGTAAAGTTGGAGACAATAAATGAATGAATAAATGAATTATCTAAAGATTAGAGCTATACAGAGTATGATGTATTCTCAGTACCCCCGCATTAAAGGCCATTCAGTTTATTAAATAAATAAACTGAAGCTCCTGGCTCCCTGAGCCATAACCTACAAGCTATTAACTTGCTCACAAACTGTCATTCAGAGGGCACAATCAGGCTGCTGAGTTTGGGTATTTATATTCAGATCACCATTAAACAATTTGTTTCTTGAACTACAACCTACATCCTCAGAGAATGTCATTATAATATGTCTAACTTTTTTTCCATTATACTGCTCACAGATAAAAGGCAAAACCATAACCCCCTTGGTAGAGGTAGTAAAAATTTATCTCTTATTCACAGTTGAACTGCCCAAAATGTGGGCCGCGGTGCACTGGTTGTCCTTGGCAGTATTGCAGTTGGGTCACAGACTAATCCATTATCCAATTCATAAAATTCATGAACTTATATATTTTATTTGAGAAACATAAACAAAAACTATATTAAAATATATTTAAATAATAATCTATTTTATATGATATACGTTGGATTTACAGTATATGGTAAATGGTCTGTATTTGTATAGCATTTGTCTTGATAAAGCTGCTTTACACTACAGTTTTGTCATTCATCCATTCAAACACTGGCAGCACAGCAGTCAGAAGCAAGGTGGGTTTAACTGTCTTGCCCAAGGACACATCAGCATATAGGCTAATGGAGCCAGGAATCAAACCCACGACCTTGTAGCTGAGAGACAACTCACTCTACCAGTGAGCCACCATCACTCCAGATAGAAACATTACATAGAGATAACAGTGAAGTGTAATGACAGTTGTTTTGATTAATATTATGATTATTCACGATCTGGTAACAGAAAATATAAAATGATAAAGAATGAAGAATGTTTAGGGGCCTCAAACCTCAGAGGAAGCGCTGATATTTGACCTTGCTAATAAAAGGTTAGGGCTGATTTATTTCTTTCCACTTTGTCACAAGCACATGAGTTCAGAGAAAGCCCACAGTGTGTGGTTTCTCAACACTCTGCATTGTTTAACATACAGCGGCCCTCATACACACATCCCACCTGCAGGAGGGCTTTAAACAGAGCGTGACGACCAGTTTGATTAGGTGTTGTCCAATAGGAGATGACCTGTGGGCTGTAAATATGTCAAGTGCTGTGCAGTTTAGGGACATCACATAATAATCAGTCAGAAGGGGCATATGCTCAATCTCATGATGTATCCATAAACTGTTTTCCAGCCGTTGTGTGGTGGCAGCCATCTTGGAATCCCAAGGGATTTGGAACGGTTGCTCTGAGTTGGACTACAAATGGAGCGCACCATGTCAGCAGCACTGACTGAGAAATTAAATAAATGGAGACTGATGCTCATAGATACATCCTTGTTTTTATTGTGCAAGAAAAATTTATGGCTTCACTTTCAGACATCAACCTCAAAATTCATATTTACATTCATAAAACATCTTTTAGGTTCTGTAAAGAGCAGTACAAACTATAAACTAGAAAATTTGGTGCATATACTGTGCATCATAAGTATGTGTAGTAATATTTAGTAGTACTACTAGCTCTGATGTGTTAAAATGTTCTTAACATACAAAATAAATATTATGGGATTAGTTACATATTTGTACTAAAATAAGTTTAAGGCAAGTGTCAATATGAAATTTTCACAGTAAAATTACATATGAAGACATCCCCATTGGGACAAATTAAAAAATGTGCTATTATACATGCGTACAAAAGACAAACAGCCCACTCTATGTCACAATAAAAATATTAATTAGTTCAGTGTCATAATATATATTTTTTAGTATCATACTTTTAAGAAACACAAAGACCTACACTCATCTTAAATTTTACATGCAAAACCATCCATACACTGATAGCATACAACATACAACCATCGCTAATTCAAACCAGCTGTGTTTTATGATATTTTATGTAGTTTCTTTTTAAATGTGCACAAATACAGTACATGTCAAGTTAGAGTGATAGAAATCTTACAGTGTTTTAGTAATTAATTACATTTCCAAATGTAATTACAACAAATATCATTCTGAGTAAAATGTGCATTAGCTTAACATATAACAGTGTTTGTTATTTTATTAAAAATAAGTGCTGTAATTTAATGTAGTTATCTGGAAGGCTCCACACTAATAGGAGGGACTTGCACTTGCAATATTGGAATATTGCAGAGCAATGCCTGTCAGGCCAACTACGTAGCAAGAGTGTCTAATGTTGATAAAGTGATGGTAATGTGATGCCTGCCATTTCTGGTGGCACTTTATTTTGCACAGGTTTTCCTGGGGGGGGGCCCTCTATACTGAAAAATAGATAAAGAGGAACATGCCTACAGAGCAAATCACTACCATTCCTAAGGTCAGGATGATTCTAGTTTGTGGAGGTTCTTGGAGAAGCTCATCTGTTACCCTCTCCTGTTCCTGAGCTGTAATGACCTGATCCTTGGATGGTTTCTCCCCGAAGCCACACACCCACTCTAACACCCTCATGTACCTTCTGCCGTGTGCTCCCCCTCCTTCATAGCAGCCCTCCTCCTCATCCCTCACTCCCCCTCCATTTTCTTTCTCTAACATCTTGGGGTCAGTAATCATTGTATAGCAACCATTCTGGACTGGATGGTGGGGTTCGGGTTTAATGACTTTAACAAGGTCATTGCTTGGTTGACCATTTTTACAATTGTCAAGGCCATTGACAGTATTTCCATTTAAGTTTCCATCATTAACGGGGTTTAGAGAATTGATACACTCCTCAGCATTTCCTTTTACTTGCAGTTTTAGCTTCTTTCTCTTGTCTAAACCCCACAGGGTAGTTGTTGCAATTTGTTCTTTTGTGGGGGGTGGTGTGCAGAGACTTACGACAACGGTCACTAAAGCAGATACCCAGAACAAGATAGCTGCTACGTACATGAAATGGATGTCTTTGATGAAAGACGGGCGCTCATCCGGTTGGTCACAGTGAGGTTCACGGTAAACAAATGCTAACACGAGGCGCAGGGCGCCGAGTACAAAGCCTACCATCCCACCCCAAAAAGCGCCCATCTCATTGCATCGATGCCACAGGACACCAAGCAAGAAGAGAGCAGCTATGGGTGGAGTCAGATAATCTGATACTTCTTGGATATAATAGAACATCTGTCCTCCCTGCATTTCAATAATGACCGGCACCCAAGCGATGCTTATTATCACCATAAAAACCACAGACAATCTGCCGACTATCACCAGCTCCTTGGAAGACATTTCCTTCCGTAGCATCTTGTAAATATCCAGCGTGAAGATGGTGCTTGCTGAGTTGAAGATGGAGTCAAGGTCACTCATGAGGGCTGCAATCATGACTGCCATCATCAGACCTCGGAGGCCAACAGGCATCACTGACATGACGAGCCGTGGATAAGCCACATTGCTACAGCCAGCTGCTGAACCACACACTTCCAGGCAATGTTCTGGACTGATACACACCAGCTCATCGGTTAAAAAGACCCGGGAAATCATCCCTGGAATCACCATGACAAATAAATATGAACATACAATCAAGCTTTTAGAGTGTTAGAGATGAAAACAACGATTAATGACTCTACCTGGGATGACAATAACAAACATGGGCAGGATTTTCAAGAAGCCAGCCATGATCGTGGAACCTTTGGCATGGGCGATGTTCTTTGCTGCCAGAACCCGTTGCACAATCACTTGATCTGCACACCAGTACCTGGAACACACAATAATGATCACTGGAGGCAAATATACTGTACAACAAAAAAATCTAGTGCTTTAAGACTGGCGTACTAAGAATGCATGCCTTTTCCTTAACTTGAGATAAATAATGAATAGTCAACAAGGAAAGACTTGCACCAGTACCAAATAGAGGCAGGAGTCTGGCCGAGCAAAAAACCAGGCCAAGGCAGGTCTGGATCGTTTGGGCCTCGAAGGATCTTCATTGCATCTGGCTTTGGGTTGAGGTGGTGGTGGCAGGATTCAGAAAATGTCAGGTTAGGTGAAGCCATCAAGATGGCTGAGATGTTTGGTGAGGCTTCCATGTACTTGACCCTTAACCCTTAAAATGACATGGCAGGATATGGTATACTTTAGAGAAAGTATGCAGATTAAATTAATGTGTAAATGATTGCACTTCAATGCACAATAAACCTTCAAGTCCTCCCACTTTAAAGAGGCTGATGCCCATAAGACAGAGAGCTCCAGCAATCATGAGGAACGCCTGGACCATGTCTGTGTAGATGACGGCAACCAGGCCTCCAGTGACTGTCAGCAAAGCGGTCATGGCGATGAGCAGGATGATCGACAAATACAGGTTCCATCCAAATGATTCCTGGATAAACAAAGCTCCGGCATAGAGGTTCACTGACAACTTGGTGAAGATGTAGAGGATGAGCAATAACACTGCAAAATAAACCTTCAGCCGTCTCCCTCCGAACCGTTTGGACAGATACTCTGGCATGGTGTAAACCCCTGACTGAATATAGACAGGGATGAATATCCAACCCAACAGCTGGAGCAATAACAGGGCATTCAGTTCCCATGCAGCTACGCTCAAACCACTCGCAGCTCCAGATCCTGCAAGTCCAATAAAATGCTCACTTCCTATGTTGCTGACGAACAGGGAGGCCCCTATAGCTGCCCAGTTCATGGAGCGACCAGCAAGGAAGTAGCCACTCACTGTGCTGCGATTGGATTTCCACATGGTCAAAAAACCAATCCCTAGCACCAGGATGAAGTAGATCACTACAACACTGATATCTGCCACTTCCATGGTAGCAGCAGTGGCCATGTTAGAATACATCAGCTGAGTTAATGCCTGGGTAAGGGTGAAGTGATCTTTGTACTTTTTAACTTTTTAACTAGGCTACAGGGGTTGATGATTGCAATAACTAATATATTCAAACAACTTTTTTTTTACTCTAACCTTTGGGTGACAGATGCCAGTTGATGCCACAAAGCTCTAAAGGAGAAGCTGGGCAATAATCTATCTGCAGTTTAGTGTTAAGCAAACATAAAGCGAAGGTGTTTGATAAAAATTCCTTCTACAAAATATTTTTAGCTGTCATCCGAGTCGTGTATCCTTTGCAATTTGGTTCATCTATGTGAATCAATGCAGGGTGTGGTTTGGCAGCTTAGAAGAATGCAGTGCTCTGTATCTGAGTTTTGACCGAGGGAGCCGCGAGAGGTCATCCTGATCCTGAAACACAGAAATGTACAAATTAATGTGTGGCTTGTCTGTCTTTCACACATCTCTCAAGCCATGACTTGTCACAATGCACCTCCCTTTTCCAAGAGGCGTGACCAATGAGCGTCAATGAAAATGCCTCTGTATGCAGTTTGATCAACCTACAACCAAGCAGACCAACATTGTGGATGGTGTATGCAGAGCAAAGGAAAACCTTATAAGTTTTCCAGGAGCGATGGATGTCAAGTAACGGTTGTCTAATGACATTTAACCTGGGAAAACTCTGTGGAGCAAGTTGCTTAAAATGGAGGCAACCGCCCAAATTGAAAGACAACTGCTCCCTTTTTTCGGTGATTCCTTACTTTGCCAAGACAGCGCCCTTGCCAGACATCTCTGCAGATTTGTCTGAGTTCACCCAGGCTATGTTTGTCTGCTTCTCGCTACATAGTATTGCATGGTCTCTGCCTTACAATGTGAAGTATGTGAGATAATGTATATTGTGAATTGGAGGTATAAATAAATAAAATTTGATAAATTGTTTCCACCTGTCACCTCTGCAGGCAAAACTTGTTTCCTCTGTACCAGAAATATGCACAAAACACATGCAATTTATCTAGTACAAGTACTTGAATGCACCAAAACACCCTGGGGTTTGATCCTTTGCTGCCGTTGCTTCTACCCTCTGGATTCCCTTCCACAACACATCAGGGACTCTGACTCATAACAGACCTTCAAATTACTGATTGAGACCCACCTGTACAAAACTGGCATTCCCATAGCTTTAACAGTCAATATTTTATTTATTTTTACTGTTCTCTTTTATTTTGTTATATTGTTCTTATATAGTGTCTTTGAGTATCCTGAAATGCGCTATAGAACTTTGATGTATTATATTATTAATATTGTTACTTTAAATCTTACACATAAATTAGAAAAAAATGGATTTGGACACTCCTGAAATGCACTTGTATATTATTAACGTAGAGGCACTGGTATCACCAGGAACAATGCTGACTAGAGTTGCTCTCTAGTAATAATTTTTGATTTTGGTAGACTTTGATAGTCCCCATCAGGCCAGGAATCGAGAACTTTCCAGGTTTTTGCTCATGATGTTAATTGCAGTGGATTCAGTATGTGATGTGGTGAAGACTAAGGAGTTGATTGTGGATTTTAAGAAGAACAGATACCCCGTTCCCCTACAGTAGTATAGGTGATGCCCAGCTTTAAGTAAAAATGCTTGTTTTTGATATTTATACTTAAATATAAATAAATTAAATAAATTAAATAAAAAAACACACACTTTCATTTTGAAATATTGTCAATATTATGATGGAATATCATGATTATAAATTAAATGTCTGCATTAGAAATTATGCATCAGTTTAAATCATATAATGTGTATGCAATGCTGATAGACCTTTTTCACAGCAGATATTTGTTGACATGAAAAAGTAACACAGGATTTACAGTAACATTAATTTGGGTATCACTCCAGGTTTAAGAAAGTCAGGGTCATGGTGTTACAATAAAAATAAAAAATCTGAAATATTTTATTTTAATATCTGTTTTCTGTATTTTTGGGATGTGTCTCGATAAAAAGTTATTGAGAAATTATCCTGCCATTATAGCATTACTAAAGTAACAAATCAAAGAATTTGTGGGAAATATTGCTTGTGAAGTACGTCATGCAGCATCTGATGTGTGTGCTACAAAATCTATGAGCAAAAAAAAAAAACAAAAAAAAACAAACAAAACAAAACAAAAAAGTCTAGATATGAGTGAGGGTTGCACTTGTTGTAAGCTGACACTTACCTCCTGAACGGCAGGTTTCTTGCACGACTCGCCCGTGTTTGTCTTTGTGGTGAAAACGACTGTCGGCAGAAAGGCTCGAGTGCCAGACTACTGACAGTGACAAGGTTCTCCAGGCTAATAAGAAGAACGTGAGACGCCACCCACAGCTGCTGCGTCATCACATGGGTGGGGGATAAATTGACAGGCTAGTGCTGCTGCTGCAGGTGCAGTCCATTCACTGAGTGTCACAACAGATTTCTTGTTTATTTTAGCACAATCTTTCTGTATGGATATCATAGATAGATAGATACTGTATTGTACATTAGAGTTAACCTATAACAGTCACCATACGCTGAGTTCAACCTGAGATAGATGTACATTTAAATGTGTACAGAGAAATCAAAGAATTTAATTAAACATTTGCATAGAGTTTAAATATGTACAGAGAAATTAAAAAAAGTGCAGGGGTTCAAACTCTGAGAGTTGAAGAATGTGCATGGGGATTAAACATTAAACATTTGCATGGAAAATAAATATATACTGTAACTGTGTTAAGTTAACCATGTTTAGGAATATACTTGTAACTTGCAACAAATACTAAAATATCTTTAGTATTTGTTACAAGTGAATGTCAGTGGATGATGGAGGATAATTTCACTGAATATGAATATTTTAATTGCGAGCCAGCCCAAGGCATAAGCAAACCTTTTTTTTTTGTTTTGGAGTTAAAGATTGCTAATAAGTGCACATCTACTCTGTTTTACAAACCAAAGTAATAAAACTGGTTTACTTGTTTAATTCAAGTTCAGTTATTACAGTGCTTAACTTTGATTAGAAGTTTACTGCCCTCTAAGGTTAAAAAAGAGTGTGACACTGGTTTAGTGTAAATTACACAACTAACTAATAAACTAATGAAGGTAAATTAATAGTTACATTTGTATCAATAATAACATTTTTGTTTTATTTACAGTTATTATAGTCATTTCAACTTAAATTTTAGTGCGTTACTCAAAACTTTTCCAGGCTGAAATGCACCCAGACCTAAATAGGCCAAACTTGGTTATACCTCTTTTGGTTTAATGTAATAACCACTCAGACTTATTGGCCATGTATGTCAAGTTAATTTTATTTATATAGCCCGACATCACAAACACAATTTGCCCCAAAGGGCTTTACAGTCTGTACAGCAAATGACACCTTAGACCAGGGGTGTCAAACATGTGGCCCATGGGCCAGAACAGGCCCGCCAGAGGGTCCAATCCGGCCCACATAATGAATTTGTGAAAGTTTCACATAATGAACTACTAGATTTTTTCTGTTCCAGATACATGTGACAAATTGCTCAGTGCTTTTGTAGATCCACTGTGATCTGTAAGTTTTTAATGCACATGTGTAAATAGTGAACTTAGGTATAATATTACACGTATTTTTCTCACGAAATTTCAGGTTGTTCATAATATGTTTTGTAAAAAGGTACTTCATTAAATGTGGCCCACTTGAGATCAAACTGCACTGTGTGTGGCCCCTGAACTAAAATGAGTTTGACACCCCTGCCTTATACCCTCACATCAAGTGTGGAAAAACTCCACAAACAAATGGGAGAAAACAAAGGGAAGAACCACAGAGGAGGGATACACAGGACGGACAGATGTGCAGTAGGTGTCACATGTACGTGTTCAGCAGATTACAAACAAAACATCAGTTTTTTTACAAAGGGAGAAAAGAGAAGAAGATATAAGATGGACACAACGGGCGTTTCAAAAATCATTAACATTAATAACATTTATAATCATTATTTCATCCAGGGTTTGACATGTGTTATCTCCATTTGGGGTTGTGACCCTCAGAAAAGGACAAGTAATTGATGAAGGGTTGATGAGGATAAAGGACCTTAGCAGTAATGAGTAGCTGTATTATATATTGGAATGGTTATAGTTGTGGGCCACACGGTTGGTGTAGTGGTTAGCACTTGCCTTTGCAGCAAGAGGTCCCGGCAACAAGGGCCCTTCTGCATGGAGTTTGCATGTTCTCCCCGTGTGCACGTGGGTTCTCACCAGGTACTCCAGCTTCCTCCCACAGTCCAAAAACATGCAGATTTGGGGATTTGGGGATTTGGGGATTTGGGGATTAGGTCAACTGGACACTCTAAATTTCCCTTAGGCATGAATGTGAGAGTGAATGGTTGTCTGTCTCTATGTGGCCCTGTGATGCAGTCCTGTGGTGGACCAGGGTGTACCCTGCCTCCCGCCCTATGTTGTCCTCAGTGGATAAAGCGGTAGAAAATGAGTGAGAGTGGTTAAAGTTGTAATATAGTTGTAATATTTGAGCTGTGGTGGTGAAGCTCTGGGATCAGGGATACCTGTGAAATAAGAACCTAGAGAGAGAGAAAGAGAGAGAGAGAGCACAATGTATGTGTGGATATATGGACAATTCGACTCTGTCGGTCATATGTAGGTTTTTAAATGAGCACAAGTCCCGCGCTGGGGGGCGTTGGGCTCGTGTGAAGGGAGTCTACGGCAACGTCCGGAGACAGCGTCTTCCAAACTAAACTGTGATGAGAAAAGTCAAACTTACGGGATTCGAAGGTAGACCGATCACATCGGAGACCGAGTCTGTTCTGGTGAGACGCTTCATTCTTTTTTTTCAGTGCTGGATTACTTTTTCCGTCTTCTGGAGCCGTCCTGGTTTGGTTTCTTCATCTGGGATAATTTTTCATTTGGATTCTTGTTTTGCCATTGGATTATTCACAGCCATTTGGGTTGTTGTTGATTATTCGTACCATTTGGGTTGAAATAATTTTTCACATGAGTTTTTTGTTGTTTCCCGGGCGGAGAGCTGTGCGTAATTGGAGCGCGCGTTGCGCATGTCTCCGTGGTGCGCGCCCCAGTGTTGGTTCGTTCGCGAATGGTTCAAATCGTTTGGGTGGACTAACTGACCTGAATCACTTACTGAAACGATTCGTTCATCTCTCAGTTCAGCTGAGCTCTGCTGCGACTCGAGTCAGACAGCAGCCAGTGGCGGGAGTGATTCGTTCACTCAGATTCAGACACACATTGACCGAATCACTCACTCAGTGAAGAAGTCTCCATGTGTCCCAGCTAATGCAGTCAGCATAAGATGTTACAGTGAAGACACACAGTCTAGTTCCCCTTTGTTTGAACAGACCAGCCCGAGAGGACACTGTACATTTATTAAATATCTTAATTTAACTTCACTCAGGCAATTCAGAAACTAATAGATAGATGTAGTAAAGTTATTGTATGTTTCAAGTCAGTAGATAATGTAAAAAGTTCATAGCATAACAAACACAGGCAGATGTTTCTGTGATTATTTAATGCAAGATTGAATTGCAATCACTCTGATTTCGCCACCTTTAGTGTGTTTAGTGTGTTTAGTGTTAATCTCCAACATTTATCAAGGAATTTTTAAAAAATTTTACTACTTAGCAGGAGGAGGCTGGTGTGATTAGCGACAGCCCTAACGAACGCCAGCGACAGTGAGCTGAATCACAAACCCGTTCAGCTCCCAGTTCCTCTCACAGCGAGGAAACAGTACGTGAACTGGTTCATCAGGTGATTCGTTCGTGGCTTATCAGCAAATCCAAAAGCAATGCCGATTCTTGCCGAACTGTAGATCACTTTGAAAAAACCAAAACCCCAAAGACATGTGTTAATCTCCGATATTTATTAGGGAAATTCCTAAAATCTTAACATTTAAAAGTGGAATCTGGGCTATTTAGTGACAGCACTGCCGACAGCTGGCGTTAGTTAACCGAATCAGCTGTGTATCAGTTCAGCGAGTGAGTCAGACGTAGTCCGTGCTCGGGTCATGCAGGAAGAAGTGAATGAATCTTTTGAACAAAAGATTCAGTAAACCTAAAAGAAGTGTTGTTCCCATTACTAGCGCCCAGACAATTTAGCATTGTAAATACATATCGTACTGTTTGTGGATGAGTGATGAATGGATAACAATAAAATGAAGTTTGAAAACAAGTCATTTCTCTGGGCCGTGCTTGTGTCTTCTCTCGTAAAGTTTGTTTGTTTGTAAAACCAAATCAGAACAATCCTTTAGGATAATCAATGCAACCATGTTTTTATGGCAACTGTTATATATGGTGGCTCATACAGGGATTGATTTTCTACATGATTCTGTTGTATTGGCTGTGAGAGTATGTCAACATAACAGCTGGAAGAAATGCTGGAAGAAACTCCTTTGGTTGATTTAAGCTGTAGTTGGACTTAGTGACCCAGATTTCACTGGTGGGCCTTTTGTAACAACAACTTATTTTATTGGGAAGAGATGCCCAGTGTAAAATGCAAGTTAAAGTTAAAGTTAAATGCAAAATGCAAAATGCAAAATGCAAAATGCAAGTTAAAGTTAAATGCAAGTTAAAATTTGGTGTTTTCCCATTGGTGTGTATGTTGACAACTCTGGTGTGGATTTCCAAATGCTTGTACAGTCAGAATGTGCAAAAGTTTACCAGTTGGGGGAAATTGCTGAGCCAGTAACAAAGGCTTCCAAGCAATGGGAAAAATTGATTTGCGTTAAAGTTCCCTTAGTAGGTCCTAATTGGCACATACCATTTCCCCATCTTATCCAAAGGGGTGTTACACAATGTTAAGCAAAGGAGTTCAAAAACAAAATTAAAAAAAAAGTACCGATCACATTTATCATAACATCAAGACTCATACATTAGTCCTCACAGTAAAATATTTACAATATATGCTTTGACAAGATTAACCGATTTTGCCAGGGCGCAACTGCACCATACGTGGGTCCGCAGACAGCTTAAAGCCGTCCTTGGATACGGGCACGCTTCCTTAAAAACTAAAAAAAAAAGGGCGGTAAGCCAGCAAATTTTAAATATTCACTATACAGCTGGAGCACATTCTACACATTACTTCTACCCACATATATATATGTATATAACCATCTGTCAGCTGACCAGCAGGCAACAAAAAGGCCTGTGTGGTCTCCCAGTCTCTATTTTAACAATATGAGGTAAACACTGTAGTCTACCAATCTTAAAAATGTTTCTTTTAGACACACATTTCATCTGTTTGCTTACATTGCTGGACTGTGACGAACATTTAAGCAAATGATGCATTAACATTAAAGGCCTTTGCACACTGGACGTGCTGCGACTGTACTGGACAAAAGTGCGTTTAAATTTGGATGTGAAGCACAATGCGAAGAAACAATTAAATTATGAAGACGAGGGAGGAAAAGAGAGAAAAGGTTGGGAAAAGTTTGTATTTTAGTTTGGGGACCCAAAGAAAGTGATGCATCTGTGGGTCCTGACCCAGTGTTTGTTAACCACTGCTATAATAGCAGTGGCCTTACTATGTATAGTGCTTTGAGGTAATGTATATGTCGTGATTTGGCACTATACAAATAAAATTGAATCGAAGTGATGTCATCGGAACATTTTTTCAAGAAATCCTGATCGCTTATAATGGGCAAAAGTGTAAAAAACATAAAGCAAAACACACACGACATATCTCTGTCTAAATTCATCAGATATGAACAAAATTTAGTATGTGAATGCAGGATCAAATTCAGATTACGGATTGGCAGCATGGGAAGTTCATATCTCCCATTCAACAAGTTCAGATGCGTATACAGTTCCTCAGCGACACCTTACTGCGAGGAAACCTGATTTTCATTCTCGAGGCCTGAATAGCTGGGTTTATGAGTAACACTGTATGATGGTGCTTTTTCAGTCGGTGTCAATAATCCAACACTCACTTGTTTCATTAAAACAATATTTACCAGGATGCTGATGGAGCAAACACATGCTGCAAACTAATAGAGTGGAAAAAGCTGACAAGCAAAATCGTCGTGGCACATCATGTCACAACAGTGGGCAGGGCAGCGAGTGAGCACTGAGCGCGTGCTGAGCGTGGACACGTGACCGGGCTGCACTGTCTCATGTCAGGACCAGTAGTCCTCATGTAAACCTGCTCCTATTGAGGAACTGGTTGAAGTCAGGATTAACATGTAAATTTTACTTCAAGGGGAATTCCATTTTTTTTCCCGGCCTGGGCCCTATGTTTATAAATGTGGGTGTATATGTAAAAGGTACTTACGAAAGGTTTCATACTTGGTCCGGTAGATCGTATTGGCCGGCGTCTGCGACAGGTAGCACTGGCTGCAGTGAACTCTCAATGGGGTGTTCTTGCAAGAGTTATGTCCAAGATATTGCCATAAAAAAGTGCTTGATTTCACCATTTTTTTCCCCGTTTCCTGATCGTTTACTAAGCTCAGCCTTGCCAGCCAGCCTGCCTCAGCGTTTTTACTTAAATTCTTATGGAATGGGTTTTTGAGTTTTGCCTTTTTATCATTGTTAATGCGTTCTACTTCCGTTCTCTTTTTTTTTTTTGTCCTTTTTTGCCTAAGAGTGATTTCCCCTTAAATCATTACACTCTGATTGTGACCAGAGCAGTAGTGACACTCAAAAAGAAGGTGCCGGGGCAGCAACTTTTTTAAATGGCTGAAAATATACAGTAGCTGGTACAGACAATGAAGACGAGCCATTTGAATTTGATGGCTGTTTGAACTGGAATACACGGACCAAGAGGTCACTCAAATTGATGGGCAGACGAGAGAGGGTGAACTAGCTGCTGCAAGGATGCAAGGAAGGGAAACTGGTGGTGTTTATGTGAGTGCTGTGAACGTATGCCTACATAGGAAGAATGCCTTTGCTGTCAAGAGTGGGACCTGCTGATGTCCGAAAGTAAGTGGTCATTATGTATCCAGGGATACGTTGGACACAACACAACGCTGTGTCACCACGTCAGAGGATTTTCCCCAGGGCTTTGAGTGACACTACTGCTCTGGTCATGTTGCCAGACGCTTACAATAACAATCAGAGCCAATTAATGGCGAAATTAAGCATTTTATGGCAATAACTTGGACGTAACTCTTGCAAGAATGCCCCATAGAGACTACGCTGCAGCCAGTGCCACCCGTCGCGGATGCCGCCCAATATGAGTGGAAGTCAACTAACAAGAATAGTAGCACCGGCCTCTCTCTGTGTGTCTGTATCTCTCTGAGGACCAACAAAATACATAAACCACAGGGAGTGAGAATATTTTGGGGAAAGTGAGGACATTTTGTCTGGTCATAGGTTAAGGTTGAGGCCTGTGATTGGCAAGGTAAGCGACTAGGGAATGCTCCGTAAGATGGCCGTGCCAGAAAGTGTGTGTGTGTCTGTGTGCTTACATTTGTTACCAGGACCTTTTCTGCCATGAACACTTACTGTGTCAGGCCAGTAGTCCTCGTGGAGACTAAAACCTCGTCCTAATGAGGCAGAACCTCATTTTTGAGGCTTGAAATTTTCAAGATTTCAAGTATGGTTGAGCTTGGACATTAACTGGTTATGGTCAAAATTGTAGGTGCCATATGAACTCAAGCATTGGTATTTCATTTAAAACGTCACAGTTTGTTTCTTATGGAGTAGAAAAAAAAGGCGCCTGTGGCTTTAAGGGGATCAGGGTTGATTGCTGCACAGTGAGATCAGTTGAGTTTTGGACGGCTTGAGAGCCATGGGTACGCGCAGTTTTTCTGACCATGTTCACATGTGAACATGTGATTTTGTTAAATTGGGGATAACACTTTGTTGAGGCTTTCAGAATGAATGGAAGTCAATGCAGGGTCCAGTGAGGAAAAGCTGCCCTAACCTGTGCACATTAATATTTCTGTGTGTGTGTGTGTGTGTGTGTGTGTGTGTGTGTGTGTGTGTGTGTGTGTGTGTGCGTGTTAACCATGAACTCCTTTTATTTATCCATTAGCGAGTCAGGGGGGGAACTTAACCTTGACAACAGAGTTTAGTTTCTGCACACACACCATGATTTTGCACTTTTTCTTTATAACTATAAGCCAGAAACTGTAAGGAAGTGAGTTGCTGAGTCTCTGAAGCAAATCTGTCACGATGACTCCCACTTTTGTCGGATCAAAACAAGACAATAAAAAAAAAAAAAAGACAGTATATGCAACAATTCCTGTTAGGTTTCACATTTTATCCCATGTTTTTTTCTATGAGCTTTGTTATGTTCTGCACTCTTTAGCCAAGGCTGGATATAGAGTAAACAAACAAAAACAGTAACTATATTTAAAATCAATTTAAATTAAGTTTTGTGAATGTGTCAATTTTATTTTATATTGTAGACATACTGCATGTGCAGTAAAACATAGGGGAGTTACATTGGTTACACTGAAGCCTGCAGGAGCCTCTTGTCAACCCCAAATACTTTCTATCAATCACTTCTGCTGTTGCTCTTTTTTACCCACTAGATGGTGGTAAAGCCGTGCAGCGCTAAACACATTATGATCCAGTCCATTTAAATTAGATGTAGCCTTTGTTTTAGCTGTAAGTGTGTAAGTGTGTAAGACAGGGAAGCCTAAGGCTCTTTTCTTTTTACCCATCAAACACATTTTTGTGGCGAAATTGCACTGTCAGAGCTTCACACACAAGCAGGGAATCCCTGCAAAGGGACACCAAAACAACAGTTAAAAGGCAAGTTTTACAGCAGCTATACATATAACCTCGTCCCTCAGCAACTCTGCAATCCTGCGTTTTTAGCTGATGTACATATGTGGATGACTCTCAAAAAATATAGAGAATAATCAAAATATATATCACATTTTCTTTGTAAGAACTGAGCCATGCATATGATCCTATATGTTTCCCGTGTCTTCAGTAATGGTCAATAATCAAACAGAACAAAAAGCTTTTCTTATATTTTTAAAAACTTTGGAAGACAGGATAATGGTCTATAATTTCAGAACGAGTGCTTATCTCCATTTTCTGTACATTGGGATCACGTTTGCTATTTTCACTTGGTCAGGAAATGTTTGGATAGTGGATCTGGATAGACAGAATGTCCCTTTTTCTATTATGTTGTTATTATGTTGTATAAAGAGCAGCAAACAATTAGCAGATTAACACCAGTATTATTCACAGCAGTTTGGAAATGTTACTAGGAAATACCCAAATTAACCTGTAGATGGCGATACAAGACTAAACAAGTTGAGGGTGGGTGGGGCAGCAGAAATATTCCCACTAGTTTTTCATTTTATACACACACACAATCTACGGAAGAGGATTAGGGCAACGTGTGAAAATATGTTTGGAAACAAAATAGAAAAAGTAGATTGAAATTCTGACATTAGTCCCAGAATTCTGAGACTAAAATCAAAATTCTGGGGGAAAAAAAAAATTAGAAACCTAGGATTAAAGTCAGAACTCTTACAGAAATCAATCTGTAAGAGTTTTGAAGATAAATTGTTTAATCAAAATTGTAAAACAAGAAATCAATATATCTGCTGCTTTAAAGGTCTAGAATGTCACAAAACACATTAAACAAGTATAATTCGATTCCAGTTTCTGGACTCTTAATCACATTTTTATAGCCAGAATAATTAATTACTAATATAAGTCAGCTTCAAAAAAATATGATTTACTGCAATATTTTCAATAATCTTTGTCTCCATTGATTGTCAGAGGATTAAAAATGTAATTATTTCCAGATTCTTAGACTATGTTTAAATAAAAAAACATGCTGTTTATAATTGCACTATGATAGATAGTCGATCAAAGAATAAAAATAGTTGCACTGTTTACTTATATTTTTATACACACTATGAGTGCATTTCTTGTTGGTTCAGTTTTGATGCAAACTACAATATGTTATGTCTGATGCAGTCATATGATGTGTGTGATGGCTACTGAAAGAAAACAGTTCATAATGGGGGCTGAGGTGGAGCTATACACTGCAATAATGTATTTTTAAGAAAGCAAAATAAGCCTTGGTTTTGGGATGTTCCTATTTTTTTGCCCTAAAAAAGAAAGTTAATCTTGCCAAGCAAGTATCTCATTCCAAGAAAAAATTAAATCTAACATTGTCTTTATATGATATGCAGCTTACTGTTTAATTTAAATACAGTTAAATGAATAAAATTCACTTGCATGAATTGGTGTGTGTGTGTGTGTAAATATTTCTGAGCAATAAGTTCTTAATCAAGCAAAGGAAGACACATTTTAGTATAGTTTTAAATATCTTAACCAAGCAAATTTTGTTTACCCCCTTGGCAGATCATTTTCCCTTAAAACAAGAAAATTTAAATCAGTTCAAGAACATTTGATTTATTTCTAGAAGGGCTGTTTCTGCTGTGTGATGTTAAGGGAATCCTGCTATCACTATGTTAGATTTGGTGTGAATCTGCAGGATGGAAAGAGAGACCTCTCTCTCAGCAGCACAGAGGAGGAAGAGGAGGAGGAGGAAGAGAAGGAAGAGGAGGAGGATTGTGTTCCTCCTCAAACACAAGCAGCAGCTGAGATGCTCAAGTGAGTTGCTGCCGCTGGCAGATGGAGGAAGGAACGAAAGGCAGATGGAAAAATCCCGTCCAACGTGTTTATCATCATGAAGTGTGTGTATATACGAGTGTGTGTGGGGAGTCCTTCGGGGTGAATGAACGCGGTTTAGGATATTTTTGTCGTCGTGTTGCTGCGATGCACTGTGTGTTTAAGTTGACCGTGTCAGAAGAAAAGTTGTTTACATTTCTCGGCTGTGTGGAGCACATAAGTATGTTGTGGCGTCGAATCCACGCCGCGAAAAGGGATGCAAAGGGATCTGTTCCACATACTCTCCTCTGGACTTCGCTCAGCTACTTCAGCGTTCCAGAGGCTATTCTTCCAGGCCTATTCTTCCAGGCCTATTCTTCCAGGCCTACTTCCAGGATGTGCAGCTTTGCATAACAACAACCGAGTACACCAACAACAACTTGGCTACACCTAGAAGTGGACATCATGGCAGGATGCACCATCTCCTCCCCTTTGCCTTCAACATGGCCATGAAGGTCATCACCCGTGCATCCCGCTGGATGGTGGGAGGAGTTCAACTACAACCAGGCTTGCGGCTGCCCCCCATCAGGACATACATGGATGATGTGGCCATCCTTACTCCAACCCTTCCATAATAATAATAATAATAATAATAATAATACATTTTATTCAACAGCGCCTTTCTAGACAATCAAGGACACTTTACAAGAATAAACAGTTAAAATCAATTTGGTAACACAAAACAACACACATAAAACAGGAGGGGAAAATGAAATGTAAAATCAGAGGGACTAGGCTAATCTGAGCAGGTGAGTTTTTAATCTGGATTTGAATGTAGGTAAGGAGTCAATATTGCGGCGGTCAGGAGGGAGGGGGTTCCAAAGCTGAGGAGCAGAGCGGCTGAAAGCTCTGCCCCCCCCATGGTGACAAGACAGAAGGGGGGGGGGGGCAGAGAGCTGGAGAGAGGAAGTGGAGCGGAGGGAACGAGAAGGAGATCAGAGAGGTAAGGAGGAGCAAGATTATGGCTCGATTGGAAGGTATGGAGTAGAATTATAAATTGTAATCTGAATTTGATGGGGAGCCAGTGGAGTTGCTGGAGGACCGGGGTAATATGGTCGGAGGAGGGGGTTCTGGTGATGATACGGGCAGCTGGGTTTTGCACCAATTGACGTTCATGGAGAGATTTAGGAGTCAGACCAGGGAGAAGTGAGTTGCAATAGTCGAGGCGTGAGGTGACAAGGCAGTTGACAGAAGTAAGACCTGGATGACACATAATTTTTTTTTTTTTTACTTCTTAACTCTGACAAAACTGAAGTTATGGAAAATGGAGTTATGGTTAAACACCTTAGGGGCGCTCTACTTGAACACTTTCAGCCTTGGTGACACTTTGCCCTGGCCTCCAGTTCTACTGTAGAGAACCTGTAGACAAATCTGAGTCATTCAACTCACATGTACAAGTCTGTAAGTCAGCCTACTTCCACCTGCGCAACATAACAAAAACAAAACCAGAAACATCCTGTCATTAAAGGATGATTAAAAAGCTTGTTCTTGCTTTTAATACATCTAGACTAGATTATTGTAACTCATTATTATCAGGATACTTGAAAAGTCTCTAAAGAGTCTTCAGTTGGTTCAGGATGCAGCAGCACAGTACTGATGGGAACTATATCATTCCAGTGCTGAGCTCATTACACCAGGTCCCTGTTAAATTTAGAAGAGAATTTAAAATCCTCCTCCTCACATATAGAGCACTCAGTGATCAGCCTGAGTCATATCTCAAAGAGATGATTATTCCTTGCCTCCTAAACAGACACAAACACTCGGCTCTGAAACGGAGGCCTGCTTGTGGTCTCTAGAGAGCTCAGCCTCCAAGCTCCTCTCCTGTGGAACCAGCTCCCACTGTGGGTCAGAGAGGCAGACACTGTCCCTATACATTTAAAAGTTCAACTTCAAACTTTCCTTTTTACTAAAGTTTACAGTTAGGGCTAGTTCAAGTCAGCTCTGAACCAGTGCTTAGCTTAGTTCTGCTGCCTTAGGCCTAGACTGCAGGGGGAACAGCCATTATGCAGCGAGCGCTCTCACTCTCTTCTATCTGTCTGTCTGTCTGTCTGTCTCTCATGCACTCACTATTCTATTATTTTTTTTAAATCATGTAGCTGCAGTTTATGGGCACTGGATAACCAGCTTTTGTAGAAGAGAGCAGAGGAAGCAAACTATGGGAACCAATGGCACCAGACCCACTTTGCATTAGCTGTAGGCTACACCATTCCATGGTAATGACTGCACTTTCTCACATTCACAGCTGTCGCTATGGTGATACGTGCGTGCGTGTGTGTATGTATGAGTACTGTGTGCAGTTGTGACAGAGAGAGAAGTGAGGGAGCTGACAAACTTGAGAAATGTACATGACCTTGTGACCTTTGCAAACACACCCCTGACAGCATGACTCCGTGTGTGTGTGTGCTTCTGGTATTCCTTATGTTATGGGGACCTGAATCTTTACACAGTCACATTATGGGGACTCGTCTTTTTGGGGTCTTGACTTTTCGTAAATGACTACATTTTAAAGGTGGGCATGTTTTAAAGTTAGGCTGAGGTTAGGGTCAGGGTTGGGGTTAGGGTACAAGTAATTAGGGTTAAAGTTAGAGTAGATATCCAGGAAATGAATGGCAATCAATGCAATGTCCTCTGAAGTAATGGAAACCAGTGTGTGTGAGAGGGATATTAAAAAGAGTGGCAACATAAAGTTACATTTGAAGTTGAAGCCTTAGAATAAATTATATATTTCATGGTTTAAATTATTTATTACACTGCAAAATTGGGCCTAAATTAAATAAAATTATTTGCCGTTATTTTTGTTTTGCCTAAAATAATAATCTTGGCAAGCAAGTATTACAGGAGGAAAAGTAAGTAAAGAATATCAATTTGTTGTGATCGGATATGAACGCTTGCTTTATGCTTATTGGTAACAAGCTAAAAACACTAAATATATATAATATATACAAATATAAAAGCTTTCTTTTTTCTTACATGGCAGAATGTCTTTGCTTGTGATACAACTTTCTTAAATTTTCTAGTTTTGTCTAGTTTTTTGGCCTTTTTTTCTAGTTCTAAGGCACATTACAGTTTGATAATGATTACATTTACAAATACTTTTAGATATTTTGCCAAGTCAAATCCGCTATACGACACTTAACGGCACTTAAACATGTATTTTCTTAAACGAGAAATTTTAAAGAATATTTGGCTTATTTAGTTGGGCTGTTTTGCAGGGGAATAAATTCTTGAAGTTAGCTTAAAAGTAAACATTCTTTGCTGATGATAAGCATGACTTCCTTACATTTTGGCCTCTTTAACCCCCTTCATTTTAAAGGCACATTACAGTCTGGAAGTGGTAGAATTTACAAGCTAGCTTTAAATATTCTAGACAAGCAAAATTTGCTGACCCCATTGGTAGATTATTTTTCTTAAAATAAATAAATCTTAATCAAGTTAAGAATATCTGACTTACAGCTTTTTAGTAGGGTAGTGTAGCTTTAATTGTCTAAAATGCTGCAGAACATCAGCTGCAACAGTTTGAACATAAAGATAAAAGGGTATTTAGTACAGCCAAGTTTTAGTTAAACTCTCGGCAAAAACAGCTTGTTTCTGTTGGCACCCAACTGGTGGCTGTGATGGAAGTAATTAAGGTTCTCTGAAAGCTGATTGCTGCAATTCCCGTTAAAGTTATTACTAATTCCTGGAGTCACATCTGAGCACGCACCGAAGATGCATATTTGATTTTAAAATCAATCAATGTCATGGTCATAATTTACATTTAGAAATCTGGATACAAGATGTTTCTTGGTACAAGGCTTGTCCATGAAAAGTCACAGTATCCAAGTCATTGCAAACAAGAACTGCTAATATTTCATCCAGCAAACCTATAATTGTACTAATTTGTCAAAATGTATGCAATCTTATTACAGTGTACACTGCAAAATCCATTCCAAAACATTCCTAAGTTGATTTTTTAAGGAAAATTATAAAATTTTGCCACTTTCAGACTATAATGTGCCTTAAAACAAAGAAGAACAGGACAAAAACAGACAAAACTGGCCAAAATTTTGAAATATTGTGCTTATCACGAGCAAACGAACTCTTTCATGTATGAAATCTTTGCATAGAATAATAAGCTTCTTTATTGGCAGTCTCAGGGGGAGCATATACACATTAAAAATAAAAATACTAACATAAAAAAATGCACAATACTAGGACAAAGACATGAAATCAGACAAATAAAGCATCAAAAACTCACCTACACTGCCGTTCAAAAGTTTGGGGTCACTTAGAAATGTCCTTATTTTTGAAAGAAAAGCACTGTTTTTCAATGAAGATGACATTAAACTAATCAGAAATACACTCTATACATTGTTAATGTGGTAAATGACTATTCCAGCTGCAAACGTCTGGTTTTTTAATGCAATATCTACATAGGTGTATAGAGGCCCATTTCCAGCAACCATCACTCCAGTGTTCTAATGGTACATTGTTTGTTAGAAGGCTAATGGATGATTAGAAAACCCTTGTGCAATGATGTTAGCACGGCTGAAAACAGTTTAGCTGCTTAGAGAAGCTATAAAAGTGACCTTCCTTTGAGCTAGTTGAGTATCTGGAGCATCACATTTGTGGGTTCGATCTAACCTCGTCAATGTCTTGACTATATTTTCTATTCATTTTGCAACTCATTTGATAAATAAAAGTGTGAGTTTCCATGGAGAACGCAAAATTGTCTGGGTGACCCCAAACTTTTCAACGGTAGTGTAGGGGTTTACTCACTAATGAACGGTTTTGTTTAATCTTTTACTGGAGATTCTCTTAAGTTAAGTTAAGATCAGAATTTTTAAAAGTACCTGCTTTGAATGCACTGCTAAATTCGACTTTAAGTTGAAAAAAGTAAAAAAAAAAAAAAAAATGTTGCAACTAGAAAAATATTCATTTTAAGAAAAAAAAATCTAACTTTGTCATCAGATAAAAGATATTAAAGACATTAAAGCTCTTTTTTTTAGCTTTAAATACAATTAGTAAAATGTACTATCACAGTCTAAATTTTTAAAGTCAGCTTAATCAGATAAAGGAAGACACCTACATTTTGGCCAGTTTTGTGTTTTTTTTCCTTTTGTTGTATTTGTCCGCAATGTAAGGAACATTGCTGTCTGAAAGCAGCTGTGGATTCACCAGCTAGTATTAAATATTCTAGCCAAGCAGAATTTGCGTAGCCCTTTTTGTAGATTCTTTTTCTAGCAGTGCAATTTTGCTTCAAAAAATACAGTATAGCTTTAATAATAAGCAGGTTAATTAAATACTGTTTTTTTGTTTTTGTTTTTTTGTCTTCAAATATTTGATCAGAAAGCCTCGATTAAATATTAAACTAAAACTTCCTATTTAATTCTTCTCCTCTGTGGAAAAAGGATTCAGTCCAACAGAGACAGAGAGAGAGAGAAACTTCTCTCAAACCTCACAAGTGACTTTTGCCTTTCACCATTTGTCATTCCTTGAACGTCCCATCCTTCCATCTTTCTGCTGTTTTAAATGAGGGTGTCTTATTGTCTTGGGGACATTTGATCCTCTTTCTCACACACAAACACACACACACTTGCAAAATATGCTGACACCATGTGCAAGCTCTGCTCTTTTTTTTCCCAAAGAAAAATAAAAGAAAGAAAAAAAGTTGACAGATGAATGAAGCATAATTTTTATTTATTTATTTTTCTCCCTCTTTGCAGGCTGCTTTGTTTTTTTTCCCCCTCCTCCTTTGAAGTAAAGAAAGATGAATTGAACCAGCACTCGGGGCTATTACGCGATTTCCATGTGTGCGAGTGAGTGTGTGTTGGACTCGGTAACATTTCTCTTGAAAGACAGTGTGATTCATTCAATTCCGATTATAAAACCAACTGAGGGAGACAGAAGAGCTCTCAGCAGTGGTGGTTGTCATGCGTGTGCAGTACACAGCTGCATTAGAGGGTGAATGAAAGTATCCTAATCAGAACCGGCCCACTACTTTTGGGGCCGTAAGCAAAAGAAAGAAATTTTAACTGAGATAAGAGTAGTTACTGAGCCTTATACACATGTATATGGAAATAGAATTATTCCAATATATGATATAGGAACAGTTTGAAAGACAACAACAGCTCCAAACACTATAGTGTATATGCCAGGTCTGTGTGTGGTGCTGTGCTGTAACGCTGCTACAGAAATACACCGAAAACAGAGAAGATGATGTGGGCAACCTGTGTACGACTGTCAAACATAAGCAAGAACAATAGATGGGCTATGTCATTGTCATTAATTTCTGGAAGTAGCATAATAATTGTGTACACAAAAAAATGCAAAGATGGCATTTATATGCTTGTTTTAACGAGGACATTCACTGGAAAATCAAATTTCTGGTGTTTTTTGGTGCGTCACCGTGTCCCTCCCGTATCTAAACATCACTAAAGTGTCACAATAAACACTTCAGCCACTTCTGAGAAAGAAGGGCTTCTCTGTTTACCTGCGCTCGAGCAAGCGGTTTTGAAAAGTCGAGTTTAGTAACGTAACTAGCACGTTTGCCGTGCAACGAACCCTCCCCCCAGCAGCTACTGCCGGTCATGGGCGTGAACATTCAACCTGAAGAAGAAGAAGAAGCACCGTGGAGCAGTCAGTCAGCTGGTAGCTGGCCAATCACAAGTGAGTGCGAATGCACTTGGTAGGTGGCCAATCACAGCAGACTCAGTGTTCTGGGGGGCGGGCATTAGCTCAGAAACAGAAATTCCTGTCAAAAACCTGCAACAGACAGACTTAACTTTCTCCATATATTAATTTCCTGGAATTATTTGTGGACACTGATCACTCAACTCTTGTAGAAAAAATAAATCTCCCCGTTCTCCCAGAGACTGGACACCTGGACAATCCCTCGCATCCACTGACTACTCCCATACCTGCAAACAGTAAACAAGCAACAATAAGCCGTTTATCTGAACTCAGCTTTGGTGGCGTTTTGCTTCAGAGTCGGCTTAAACTTGGGCCTGTGAGACGTGACATTTACAAGTAATCTTTTACAAGTAAATCTTTTTTTTAGTGGCTTCTACTGGGCCAAAAGAAACATTGATGCCATTTTAAATATTAGTCTGACATAAAAACTGCAATGTCAAAAAAAGAGGGGAAAAAAAGAACAGATATAATCACCTCATAAATGCAAAGAGACATGGTGCTGAAAGTTACAAAATAAATCAACAACAAGTGTCCGCATGTGTGGCTGGCTTAGTTAACATCATGCAACAGTCAGAATGGAAACAGCATCATTTTGGGAAGAGGCTGCACTGTACATATTCACAGATGTACAGGGGTTGGACTATGAAACACTGGCCAATTTAGTGTTGGAGGTTTCATGGCTAAATTTGACCAGCCTGGTGGCCAGTCTGCATTGATTGCACATTGCACCAGTAAGAGCAGCGTGTGAGGGTTCAATTAGCCGAGTAATAGCGCAGTTTTGCTTAAAATATTGCAACGCGCCACAACATTATGGGTGACATATCAGGGTTCAAAAGAGGACAAATTGTTGGTGCACGTCTTGCTGGCGCATCTGTGACCAAGACAGAAAGTCTTTGTGATGTAAGAGCCACGGTATCCAGGGTAACGTCAGCACACCACCAAGAAGGACGAACCACATCCAACAGGAGTAACTGTGGACGCAAGAGGAAGCTGTCTGAAAGGGATGTCCGGATCCAAAAAACATAAAACCACAGCTGCCCAACTCACTGCAGAATTAAATATGCACCTCAACTCTCCTGTTTCCACCAAAACTGTCCGTCGGGAGCTCCACAGGGTCAATATAGTACATGGCCGGGCTGCTGTAGCCAAACACCATACTAATGAATTATTAGTATGGGTTCTCACCGGGTACTCCGGCTTCCTCCCACAGTCCAAAAACATGCAGATTTGGGGATTAGGTCAATTGGACACTCAAAATTGCCCATAGGTGTGAATGTGAGAGTGAATGGTTGTCTGTCTCTATGTGGCCCTGTGATGGACTGGCGACTTGTCCAGGGTGTGACCTGCCTCTCGCCCTATGTTAGCTGGAGATAGGCACCAGCGACCCCCGCGACCCTTAGTGGATAAAGCGGTAGAAAATGAGTGAGTGAGTAAAACCAGGCGTTTCAGTTTCATTGTCCAACCCCTGTACATATTATGCAATATGGGGTTGGCATGTGGTTATAGGACCGTTGACCTCGGGTGCGACTGCTGGACATCTGGATCCTTACAGGCCTGCTCTTAAGAGCTGACCAGACATGGACGCAGTCCCCCGCCGGGGATTTTAACCATATCTGATGACAACCCCTGCACACACTTTTATAAACGTATTGGAGTAATACTGCGGAGTATTGGGTGAGGCAAAGTTTATCAAACAAAAAACAGGTATATATATATATATTTCATGATAGGTATGAAATGTCTACTCAGGCTATTTCCATACTCCTGTCAAGCACCAGGGGGCAGTATAAGGATCAGATATATTCAGTCTGTCAGTTTCTTCAATATCTTGCTCATCAAACTTGGATTCAAAGTGCAAAGGGCCTCTGACATCTATGCTGGCATAAACAAACGGAGTCAACTGACGTCTGGATCTCTATTTATGTGCGTGAATGTAAAGGTTAATCCTGTAGGCTGCAGGTTCAGACGGTTATTTCGGTCCAGCTGAGTGATGATAGGCAGTCAGCTGGTGTATGCACAGAGCCTGACCTCAGTGAACCTGGATTTGTGCGGACCTAAATAACCTCACAGGCTTCAGTGGATTCTAGAATCACATTCATGGATTAATAATCTTGGAAATAAAGAGATATAAACACACACACACAGTATAGATGTAACCAACGGAGTCAAGTCTGTTAACTGGAAAAACCCTACACTGACTTTATTATAGACAGAAGTTGGACATAAATATGTCTTTACTTTTCAACATTTAAGTGATTTTTATGTATTTTAAATGATTATTTTATATAGTAAAAAAATATTTTGAGTTGTTATTTAATGTGACCCAATGCCAGATTGTATAAAAACCCTAGATACAGTATATGTTTGCTTCTTTCTATGTGATCATTGTTTCTTAATTTATACAAATGTTTTTACAACATAAAAAACCTATAGCGTCTATAGCCTGTCACACCTTGATTTTAACCCAATGCAAAATTGCAGTAAAATTGTACCACAGGAAATATTTATTTATAGGTTTTGAAAACTTCCTGTTGATATGATGATGCCATCATTCCATCTCAGCACCTGTGACTGGGATATTTTGGCTTTATCTATGTTAATTGGGAGGAAGTGGCAACTCTCTGTTCTCGATTTTGTTTTTTCCAGACAATATGATGCTAGTGCTGAATTTTGCAGCCTGTAAACCAATACCGATAGAAGAAGAATCTGCCACAGGAAGCTACTTTTGCTTTTGATTTTTAAGTAGATTGATAAATCTACTTAAAAATACTAAATCTGAAAAACAGACACCCCCCCCTCCCAAAAAAAGGGCTAAAACCTCAGAATATTCTACTTATGTCATCAGGTAACAAATGTTTACTTAAAATAACTCTTCCTTTACTTAATCAAGCTGATTTTGCTGTTGGGATTTTAAACAAACCATTATTGTAGGTTCAATTAAGCTGCAAATATTTTCTTTTTCAGCCAAAGTAAGGAGAGGCCATTCACCTAGAAACATTTTGCATTCTTGAAATCCGTAGATACGGCTGTCTACGGACAAGAATTCTTGGAAAATGTTTGAGCATAGTTGGATATCTTCATTTTTTCATGGTTAGCTGGGAATTCTTTTTCATGAAAAAGATGTAGAGAGTGCTGCCCTGACATACTAGAAACCAGACCATGAGTGGGTCAGTGGATGCCTGCGTCTCATACTAGAAAAGAGGTTAATGTAAGTTTGCCTCGGGTCGAATGTGAGCATCCGCCAACGTCATAACAACCAGAGTCATGAAGGAGTCTGCATGATTATGAAGGGATCTGACACTAATGCTGTATATATATGTAGCATATACACATAGTCCCATGACAATGTGTATATGCTGATCTATTTAAAACTGTAGTGTGTTTTTTTTAATATAAAAAAAATGTCCATGACATTAAAATCATGTCAGAATCAGAATCAGAAAAAGGATTTATTGCCATCCAAAAATGTAGTAACAAAAAAAGGCAACTGGACTTAATTTCTTGAAGACGTTCTCGAAGACAGTTCAGAACTGTAGAAGCCTCTTGGATGAGAGGCGAAACGTCTAAGTCCAGTTGCCTTTTTTTGTTACTACACTTTTGGATACCATGACCTGGATGACTGAGAATCTTCACAGATTTATTGCCATGTATGCCAGAGACAATACAAGGAATGTGCTGTGGTGCTATTGGTGCAATAGAAGACAAGACAGAGAAAAGGATAAAATAAAATAAAATAAGATTGTAAAAAAAAAAAAAAAAGAATATACACACAGTTAACAATAAAATCTAGTAAAAAAGCAGAATATATGTAGAAGTACACTGTACACATGGTAAGGGTCTGCATTGATGTAATGCATGCCTAATGAGTTCACACAAGGCCCATTAAGTCGATCAGTGTTTGAACCTCATGTCACCCGGTGACATTCCCTCACTGCACATAGGAGGTCATTTGTTCTGCAAACAGGGTCGGAGTACGATTGAAACGCAAAGAAAGGAAAAGTGAATTCAACTGCTCATGGGATAAATGCTAATTATTGTAGTGCTAACTGAGTATTGTAGTTTTAGTACAATTACAAGGCTTTAATAGTATTGGGCTCTGTTCCATTAACATCGGAACTGGGAACTTGGAGTGAAAACGCAAACATATCTCAGCCAGTCATTGCAGCGATACAAGCGAACAACTCGACATGGAATACTAGCTATGTGTACTGCTGATTCACTGTGAAACAAATATGCTACTGCGCTGTGAGTGCTACACACTTTTATATGGACGCAGCCATCTTGGAATCCTAACTCAGGGTATGCGAGGGTTATACCGAGTTGGAAATCAGAGTTTGGGAGGCATTCGAGTTTCCGACTGCAAATGGAACGCACTGTTGCTCGTCAAAGCCCGTTTTCAGATGAAAGATGCAACATACAAATAATGTTTCGGTTCACGAAGACCCGTCAGAGGCAAATATAATTACAACCAAAAAAAAAATTAGATCAACAAAAGTGCACACTGCAGCTAAAATGTAATCAACTTGGAATTCAAACATTTCCAAAATCCTATAATCGCAGATATGAAATAACTTCCAAGTCTAGAGAATATTGTTTTTACAATGAATTCTATTATTTTAAAAATTAAATAAGTAGGTTAAAAGGGTTGTCATTTCAAAGTAAAACTACACTAGAATGTTTTGAGCTTTCCTTCACGCATGACCTTGTAGTGTTTGTGTATTAGACCCATTTATGGCTGTCCCCATGTGCTCTGATGCATGAACAGGGAGAGTGTGTGCATGAGATTGTGTTTGAAGCGTGACATGTTTCCCTCCAGCCCGACCTCCACTCTGAGGGTTTTACGTGACCGTGAAAATGCTGATTGACTGATGGTGAGGCGGCGATATTTGAACCCAAGCACTGCGTTGCAATTGCCGAGGCAACTTGACCCACATCAGCACTCTGCTTATGTCCAAACATGGCAGATATGGCCGATCTGGGTCTGGGTGGTATAATTCTATACCACAAGGTTTTGAACACAAGTCTATCTACTTAACTCTCTTGTAGGTAAAGCCATAGTATGAGCTAGAACAGAGATTACCTAACACAGGGTTGGGACACTTTTTTTTTTGGGTCACCAACAATTTTCCTTACCTTTTATTTCAGATTTATATGAATATGTTTTAAGTTTAAAAAATGTAACAATTAAAAATGAATAGAGATACCGTGTAAATTATACTTTACATGATACACAAATTTGCTCTTGTCATGAGTGATTTGGGTCATAATAGTTTGTCATCTTTAAAAAAAGTGGGTCCCCGTGTAGAAAGTGTGGGAAACACTGAGCTACATAATAATATTTGTATAGCAAATTGCAATCTGCGGAGGTGGGAGTGGTTTTGGGAAGTCAGCAGTGGGAGAGAGAGACATGGCAGAGCGTGCGAGTTGATTAGGTTGATCTGGTTTGAGTTGACTTATCAACCTTCTTTATCGCAGCAGTGGTGGCTGGAGCAGGGAGAGAGAGCAGCACCCAGCAGGGCAGTGAAGAGAAGCTGGACAGGTAGCAGTAACATTGCTACACAAATACACACCAATACAGCAGGGCAAATCAGATAAGGTAAATATCAGAATATTCTAACATAACTTATAACTACACGTTTGTCAAATATTGACTGAAAATGAATGAAATCGTGTATTTAAATTATTGATTAGACTTAGACTGCAGAATTGAGCTTGAAGTCAGAATTCTGAAAAAAAAAAAAATTATCAAAGATTGTAATTCTGGAGGAAAAAAAAGGCAGCATTCTGAGATTAACCTCAGAGTTATGGAAAAATTGTATTTGTCTTGTTTATGTTAAAAGGAAAAACAGAATTACACGTGGCCCTTATCCAAAGTGCTCAATTTGGCTGCTCTCACTTTGACCGCTCTCATATCCTAACATAACTTATAACTACATTATTGTCAAATATTTACTGAAAATTAATGAAGTCATGTATTTAAATCACTGATTAGACTACAGAAGTGGGATTGAAGTCAGAATTCTGAAAAGAGAAAAAAAGATTCTCAAAGATTATAGTTGTAATTCTGGAGGAAAAAAAGAGATTAAAGTCAGACTTGTGGAGAAATTGTATGTTTCTGTTAAAAGGAAAAACAAAATTACATGTGGCCCTCATCCAAAGTGCTCAATTTGGCTGTTCTCATATTTATTACTACAATTTTGTCATATATTGAAAATGACTGAACCGCTTGTTTTTTTTTTTTTTTTTTACGTCACATTAAATTACAGGAGGCTGGATGTCCACCTCTGGACCATGGAGGTGATGTGATGACAGAGTGATGTGATGAGTTCATGGCTACATGTTGACCGACCTGAGTGCAGAAGATCAACACTGCCGTATAAGCCCCAATAAAGCAGAAACATTTCCAATAAAGTTCTAATCTGCCATATAAATCCAGGCCAAGGCATGCTGTTTGACGAGCTGTGAGCCTTTTAAAATGATCCAGGCTATGTCGGGGCTGAGAAAAACAAGCTTTATGATTTTGCAACTAAGTGTAGTTTTCTTCATAGTGAGAGTGTGTGTCCTGATTAGGACCTTTTTCTGGCATAAACACTGACCTTGTAATTCATCATCATGAAAACCAAATTCTGGTCCTAATGGGCTATAGGGCTAACATTTGAATTGTGGTTATGTTAAGGTTAGTCGTCAACTGGTTATGGTTAAGCGGAAATGCCAGTATTTTTCAACCTGGGCCTTATGTTTATAAATGTGGGTGTGTATGTGAATAGTACTTAAAAAGTTTCATAATTGGTCCAGTAGATTGTCTCGGGTGGCAGTTGCAACTGGCACATGGGGCATTGGAATCCATACATCCATAAATAGTGCATCTTTTTGCCAAAAATGGCTCAGATTGTTATTGTATTTTCTTTGTTGACTTGAAAAAATTTCCCATGAACGAGCCATCGTTTGTCTCCATCCATACGAGACCCCCGCAAAAAGACTTAAAACGCTGTAGTACACATGCCAGGCCTGTTCGGTGGCGCTGTGACACTGTAATGCCCCCCCCCCCATGGAGCGTTGGCCGAGATCCCTGCAACTGTGAGGTCAGTATTCTGTACATTGTCAGAGATTCATGAGTTCCTTTCATAACTATTTTGTACCAATTTTAAGAACTGTGATGATGAATTGTCCACAGGGATCTGGTTGGTGCAGTGCAAAAAGACCCAGGCTCACAAACCAGTAGAAACTAGAGCCTTTCTGCATGGAGTTTGCGTTTTCTCCCTGTGTGTACGTGGGTTTTCTCCGGGTTCTCCGGCTTACTGCCATAGTCCAAAAACATGGGCTTAACTGGACACTAACTAAATCTATTGTAGGTGCATGGTTGGTTGCCTCTGTATGTTGGCCCTGCGACGGACTGGTGACCTGTCTAGGGTGTACCTCGCATTTCTCCCTGTGTCAGTTGTGGTTGCCATCATGACCCTGATGTGGAGGATAGAGTGGCAGACAATGGATGAATGGTGATGTTGCATAAATATACTGTTACTCTCCTCACCCTTCCAAGCATGTACAATAGGAGAACCTAGACTCGTTAGCCAAAAAAAAAAAAAAAAAGAAAAGTTTATATTGTCTATTAAAAACATGGCAGTGAAGTGATGTGCATTAAGAAAAAAAAATGTATACTCTCATTTCTGCTAAATAGAAATAATTTCACCTTAATCTTACATACTGAACTCTACCTCTAACACAAATGACTTTTAACAATAATTGTTGCGGAATAAGATTTGGGCCACATGCAGTTCTTGTTGAAAACAATTTTTTTTTTAAAAAAAAAAGTCAAAATTCTGAGATTGAAGTTAGAAATCTGACAGAAAAATGTCAAAAAAAAAATCTGAATTTTGAGACTAAAAAAAACATAATTCTGAAAAAAAACCCTCAGAATTCTGGGATTAAAGTCAGAAATTTGAGGAAAACAGAGTTCTGAGATTAGAGCTAGAATTCAAAATCAGAATACTTTATTAATCCCTGGGGGAAATGGGTGCACCACATTTGCTCCCTGAGATTTAAGAAGAAAATAAGGAATAAGATGAAGAAAACACAATCTTAGCAAAAATATATACCTTAATATGATATGTGACCTAAGTATATGCTTCTTAAGTGATATAACATGATTGTTCTATGATAAATATAATGCTTAAATGTAAAGTATGTACAGGAAAACAGTAAAAATGACTTGAAACAGAGACTGTTTTAATGGAAACATTTTACCTTGCTTTATTTTATGACTAATTCTATGCTGCCTGTGCTGCTTTTTACCTAGATAAGACATGTGACTGTCATGGCTTGGCCTGCAGATGTGAACCCAAAAGCACAATACAGTAGCACCAGACAGTTCAGTAAAAGCTTGCTTTACTCAGGTCAGGCAGTGTCAAAACCAGGCAGGCAGTCAGACCAGGTAAACAGAACCAGAACAGCAAGCAGGAATCCGGGGCAGGTCAGATCAGATCAGGTAGGAAGTGATCCAGAGGTCAGGCAAGAACAAAGCAGGTCAGGGACAGTCAGGCAGAGAAACACTGGAAAGCTTGGCAGTAGAACACAAGACACTCTGTAAGTGACTGGTATATATATATATATATACAGTATATGTGTGTGTGTGTGTACTGGGAGGCTGATTAACTGCAGATGTGAGGAAGAGGCGTGGATAACAGGTGGAGGGAATGAGGCATGATTAGAGGGAGGATGTGGCATGACAGGGTCATGGTGAAGGAGCAAAACAATGATCTGAGGCAGAGAGTGATGTGAAGGGTCCGGGTTTGTTAAAGTGACACTGCTTCGTGACTTATTATTGTTCTGCTCAGCGTTTCACACCTCCTTGCAAGGTTTTGATGCTCCAGACGTAACTTCAGAAAACTGTCTGCACATGCACCTCCTGGAATAAGGTTTGTCACATATGCAAACAGCAGAGTATTTCCTGACTACCTGTGTCACGTCCACAGCCTGCAGACTGTTTGACACTCTGCTTGTTTGTCGGTGACCTCTCTGCAAAGAATATAAAATACAAAAAAAAGGCATTTGATATGTCTTTTTTTAATTTATTGCTCACCTACTCAACAAATTATCATTTAAATCTTTTTTTTCCCACAAAACACTGTTTTAACCAGGGCTGGGCAATTATTTTCCCCAAGGGGCCACGGGAGATACTATAAATATTGTTGAGGGCCGGACCAATGGGCTACATTAAATTCTGCTCAGTATTCATTTTATGTCTTTTTAAAGAGCAGTAAATTGTATTGTTTTGGTATAAATTGGGCGGCATTCAAACACACAATAAACAAAATTATTGGCAAGGCAGACTTTATTCAATTATTAATAAATATTGAAAATAAGGAACTACTCTTCTAAATAATGAACACTACAATGTTGTCCTGTAGTGAGTATATTATCTTACACCAGTGGTGTAGTCTACTTTATTGTAGTGGGTATACTGTGATGACCCCCCCACACACGCGCGCACGCACACACACACTGCTGGGGGAGGTGCAGGGGGAAAGTGGTAGAGCGAACAGGGTGAATTTTATGAATGGAGGGGAAAAGAGGAGACGCATTCCCCTGCAAAATGTATTTTATTGCGATTATTTACCCAGTATTTGCGAAACAAAATCACTGACGTTAAAGTTCTGTCACAAAACTATATTGTTACGGATCTTTGCACATTTTTAAGTGGGTATACGGCGCATACCTGCATATCATGTAGACTACACCACTGTCTTACACCACCAACAGCGGCCATCCACGCGGTACGATCTGCCCAACTCACATACACACACATACACTAACACTCAACATTCACAACATTCGACCAGCGACTTTACATACAAGAGTGACAGAGCTTTGCTGTTTAGATAATAAGATAATAAACAGGGAAGGAGATCATGTTGATACTGTTCTTAGTGTGGACATTTGATATAAGCTGCACGCGTTGTGTGGATAGAAGGAGCAGACAAATCTGCTGATCTCTGTGTGTGTAAAAAGAAAGAGAGAGAGAGCTGCGGGGCAGGGAGTTGAATGAACGGAACAATATTATACATGTGTTGATTCTGTCATCACACATCGATCAGTGTATGGGAAACTCAGGAAACACTCCAGAGCCCTGTTATTTACCTTTATTATTTCTAATTAACCTCACGTGGTCCAGTCAGGGAGGGTGGAAGGGCCACGTATGGCCCGCAGACCGTGTAATGCCCAGGTCTGGTCTAAAATGTAATGATGCTGTCAAATCCACAGGGATTATAAGAGCACAATTATTTACCTAAGCAGCAGAAATGAATTGTACATGATCTATTGCAAATGAATTATTGTACCAGGCATTTTGTTACTGTACAAGTGATATACTGTGACAGTTGGCACGTAGACTTTGTCCATTACAGTCTATTGGTTTGGAGTGTTTGACACTCAGGGATGAATTAAGCAGTTAGATGGCAGCCAGCAGGAATAATTTCCTGCGGCACTCTGTAGTGCAAGTGTGCAGTGGTGAGATGAGTCTGTCAAATCAAGTCAGAATTCTGAGATTAAAGTCGGAATTCTGGAGGGAAAAAAAAGTTTTGGGATTAGAGTCATAATTAACATTAACATTAATGTCAGGCCCTATACACATATGGAGATGGAACGAAGCACTACAGCATCTTTGTCCTTGAAAAGGTCCATAAACATGGCATAATTTCAGGAAATTTCTTCATTCACCCCAAACCCCCTAAAATGACTCCAAACAGTGGCACTGTATCACCGATACATAAATATGTGATTACTTCCTGCTTACATACATGCTTTCTCTTTTATCTCTCTTTATTAGTTATTCTTATTAAATACACATGCTTATGTTACCTTTGACTGACCTTCACAGGCTTGCACTTTGTTCTTCTTTATAGCCATTTGTTCTGAATGGGAAGATGTGTCATATTTTCATTCAAAAGAAAATAGGTGGCTACCCATTATGTACTTGTCAAAATTTAAGTTTGGGTTTTAGATTCCCTGTGAATGTTTGGTCCCGACAGCTTGTGCGTGCCTAAGTGTATAACTACTCTGTAATCACTAGCTCAGCTCGACCTCTCAATATCTTAGTAACCTTCGGGTTACGTGTGTGGCATCTACAACTGTATTTTGTTCATGTATGTAAACTAGCAGCTGCACGAACGGGCTTTGTAAAGTTGGAGTATCAGTTATGCCAAATAAACGGACAAGCATTGTGGAACACCAGTGTGGCTGGTGCATCTCTAAACATTATAAATCGGTATGTTGTAAAATAAAATACACGTTTTTTTTTTTTTTTTGTATTATAGTCATGGGCAAACAAAGGAGTGAAAATCGAGCTTCAAAATCCTTTTTACCGACATGCTGTGATCTGCATCGGCCAGAGATGACAACAGCTGCAACACGCTGTGTGTGTGTGTTCGTGTGTGAAACCCGCTCTGCTCGCAGACAGACGTGATTGTTTTCACCTCCTCCTCATAATTTATTCGTTTATTTGTGCTTGATGTGCATGAGAGGCAGTGTCGCATCAAAATCATTCGCTTGTTCCGTTCGGCGTGCAAAGACCTTTAGAACGACATGCTTTCACATCAGTGGCTCAAAAAGTCTCAAATAACACAAGAAAAAGTATCTTTTTTGAAAAAGAGTCGCTAGAGGGTCTGACTGGTCACTAAATATGCAACGCTTTTTAATTACCTGGGTAAATGAAAAACACTCCTATGGTGGAAAAGGGCCTATTCTTAAAAAGGGAATCCACTGATGAACTCAGAAACACCAAAAGACCTGGAAGACCATAGAAGACAAGTCAAGTGGATGACCGCAGAGTCCTGATGGTGAAGGAAAAAACCCCTTTACAACATCCAGCCATGTCGAGAACAAACTTGAGGAGGTAGACGTGTCGTGTCATTCTCGTGAAGGTAAATACAGAGGCTATCCCAACTGGGCCTTCACAAAAACCTCAAAATCAAACACAAACACAACAAAAGAGAAGAAGGAGCTCTCCCGCAAGAATGTTGTTATCCCCTACGTTGCCGGCGTGTCCGAAAAACTTAAGAGGATTTTCAACAAACACGACATTCCAATACATTTCAAACCGGACAACACCCTCAGACAGAAACTGGTTCACCCCAAGGACAAAACACCTCACCACAAGAAAACCAACTTGGTATATGCTGTTCAGTGCAGTGAGGAATGTAACGACTTGTACATTGGAGAGACAAAACAACCTCTCCACAAACGCATGGCCCAACACAGAAGACAGACCCACTCAGGACAAGACTCAGCAGTCTATTTACACTTACACCAGACAGGACATTCGTTCCAGGACAGTAATGTTCAGATTTTGGCCAGGGAGGACAGATGGTTTGAAAGAGGAGTAAAAGAAGCCATCTTTGCCAAACTGGAGAAACCAACTTTGAACAGGGGAGGTGGCCTAAGACACCAGCTCTCAGCCACCTACAGTGCTGTTCTGGACTCCCTCCCCAGGAGGTTTTCACACACATTCACACCTGAGGTCAAATACAGTTGATGACTCAGGTGAAACTAAATCAGACAAAAGACAACATCCAACGACCCTTGATGACTTAACGACTCACACCCCCTTCCTGTCCAAACCACACCCCATGGACCAAAAACCTGACAGAGTTTATAAGTCCCAGACTCTCCACCAGTCAAACAGAACTGAAGAAGCCTCTTGGATGAGAGGCGAAACGTCTTCAAGAAATTCAACTAAGTCCAGTTGCCTTTTTTTTTTACTACACTTTGGGTAAATACAGAGGGTTTACAACAAGCTGCAAACCACTGTCAAGAACAGGAAGGCTGGATTAGAATGTTGAAAATATCCGAAAAGACCTGCAGAGTTCTAGAAAGATTAAACAAAAACTAAGGAAAGGATCAGCTCAAGATCCAAAGCATGCCACATCATCAGTCAAAAATGGAGGAAGCAGTGTTATGGCACGGGCATGTGTGGCTGCCAGTTGAACAGGCTCACATGTGTGTGTGTGTGTGTGTGAAAATGTATATACATCTTTGTGAGGACCACAATTGTTGGGTTTAGGTCAAAGTTAGGCTTTTAATTGTGATGAGGTAAAGGGATGTGTGTGCTTTTGTGCACGTGGGTATTTGTTAGTTAGTTATAGACACTGTAGGTAGATAGATAGGATACATACTGTATATAAATAGCACAAGAAAGACATTTACCGGATAATAAATCTCTCTCTCTCTCTCTCACACACACCAACACACACACACCATTCCCCGACCCATGTGTTGACAAAGTTTCCATAGTGAGAGGAAGGTGTTGATCCATCGCTGCATTCCTGAGCACATGCTCACTCTCTCAGACTCACATTAACATTTACTCAGGGGGGTCAGTTAATACTCTCTCCACCCCACTCTCTCTCTCTTTCTATATATATATATATATATATACAGTATACACATACACCCACCAATATTTGACTGCTGCTACCTCAAATGAAACAGAAAACACTGATGAGTGGTTCCGTCATGTTTTCTCGTGTTACATTTCATCATCTCCACCCTCATTTTACTTACGTTACTTCAAACAGACCAGATCATGCATTATTTCAGAAGCAGACTCTCTGTCATCTAATGTGTGGACAAAAACAATAGAAATCTCCGTGTAAATGATCATATATGGAGCCTCTAAACACATGAAATAATAGAAATTAATTTACATATGATGCAAAAGCCTGAAAAAACAGAGAGGATAACAACAAAATACAAGTAATTATAATAAAAAAAAAAAAATGCACATGAATGCAGCATGCTGCTCTTTCGTTTAAGGTTAGGCAATAACTGGTTTGTGACGATTCGAGAGAATCGTAAAAGGGTAAACTAAGGAAGGACCCAAAAAGGCAGGGACTAGAGAATTAAAACGAAAGGTTTATTTACAAAAGCACTAAGGAAACCAGTCAATGAAAAACTCAAAACGCTGAGGCTGGCCGGCTGGTTAGGCCGAGCTCAGGAATCAACAGGTGTCTAGGAGGAAAAAAGGAAACGAGGAATTAGATCGGTAGCAAAACAAACTAAACTACGCAAAAACGAGGTGCTAGGGCAAGAGCTGGTCGGAGAGTGACGTGAGGTACAAAACGTTGCAAACAAAACGTTGCAAAAACCAGGTCTATAAAGGCAGGTCCTCATGAGGAGATTAGGTGCAGCTGTGTAGATTACTCAGCCTGCCCAGCCAAAAAAGCACATGTTAAACACATCACACCACCAGGAAATACAACAATAAAATACAGGAAATGACAAGACAGCCCCCAGCCAGGAGACCGATCATGACATGGTTATTGGTTTGGGATAACACTTTGTTTATGTAGTCCAAATGAATGGTATAATGTGAAACCAAAATGACCAAAGTGTTATGAACTGTACGTAGCAGTGTTTGTTTGGGTGGCAGCCGTCTTTGAATCTTGAAGTGCATTCCATTTCAACGCCCCCTGAACTGGGATTTGCATGTAACTCTCTGTCTCAGGTCGTTCTACGTAGAGTGTAAAGCAATTCTACTTTATGGCACACATGTTGCAGAAATTAAAGAAAAGAAAGCGGGAGAGTGACAGAATAAGTGGAACATTAGTCCTGCTTTCACTCGCTGGCGTCGGCCGAGAGACGCTGAGGGATGTTGGAGCAAACGCGACCTGGTCCCGTCGACGGTGTTAGCTTACAAACGAAACACGGCGCGCTTGAGTTGCCATGTGTCAGGTGGTGTTGCTCGCAAAGTTATTCGCAAAAGAATGCAAAGAATTTCTCGTGGAGAATGAACGGGACGAGGTGAAACAAGTAGCAAATTTTCGACGTTTTTCAAACATCTACTGCTGTGGCATACTTTCAGCCATTCAAATTTTAAAATGTTTAAAAACTTTTCAACATTATTCAGTATATTCAACTTTTTCACACTTTCTCCACAGCCAGGTTTTTGGACTTTCTCAGAGTTTGACAGAAAAAACCCCTAAAACTTTCACAAATAACTTGCTGTAAATCCCAAGCCTTTGGTCAAAGAGACATTAAAAAAATACATAAACATTTAGGAAATTTTGTTGGGGTTCTTATGATGTAACTTTGGAAGTGGAGAGACTTGTACTGTAGGCTCAGCGAGGCTCAGAGTGACAGTTAGGCTCCCATTAAGACGCCATTATAACTGCCACCCCAGCCTTGGCAAAATCTTTTTTTTTTCTCTCGCTCCTGTGGCCACATTTTTAAAGATATCCACACAAACACCATGTTGTTCAGGAAATTTCTCAGGGACGCTCACAGTTGACCAAAATGCTGTTTTCAATCGGACCATCAGTTTTCATTTTACAGTTTTAACTGTCACTTGCATACAACGGCATTGAGCCAGCTGACAAAATTCTATTTTTACGGAGTGTGTATGGTGCGTTGAATGAACTGTCGTCCCTCTCGTGTACTTGTAGCCGTCGTCCTGGATAAGCGTCGGTTGAGAAAGGGCGTGAGAAAGTGCAGCAACTTTAGGAATGTGTATCGATCGTGTAAACGACTGAACTAGGTGGACCAAAAAAAAGGCGGAAGTCAGGATTATCAAGACTAACCAAAAGGGATTTATTTACAAAAAAATCAATAATCAAGCCAACTTAAGGCTGGCGGCAGGCTGGGCAGAGCTTTGAGGCAAAAACTGGAAGACAGGAGAAAAAAACGAGGAATTAGAGAAACTGTGAGGCAAAAATTCTAATAAGTAAACCAAAGTGAGGTGCTGCGTAGCACACCGTGCACTGGGTACTTGACGTAATGCTCTGGCGACAGTGGACAGTGGAAGCAGGGGTTTAAAAAGGCAGCAGCTGACGGGACGATGAGTTGCAGGTGCAGAGACTCCGCCCGCTCAACCAGCCAACCTCCTGAAAGAAAAGGTAAGAGCACTTCAGCAGGAAGTCAAAAATCCATCAGAATAAAAGACATGACCCAGAACCATGACACAATGTATATTTTCAGTAATTTCTGTGTCCAATAAAAAAAAAAAAAACATTAATGAATTGGCTACTTTTGTCAGTGCTCAATTTCAATGTTATGTCGTTCTGATATATGAAATGACATGTACTGCACTTTTTGTGTTTTGGACCTAATATTTTTTGTGTTTGTTTATTGCAAGAAAGCTGCACTCTTACATTGAAGCAGTGTATCGCACACAGACTTCCTGCTTGAATCCATCCTGCCTGTTGAAATCTCAGAGTTGTTGCCTGGTAGACTGTACTAGTTACAAACAATGCTACAACAATTGGTTAAAATTCTGGAGCATCTCTGAAGGAGGGAAAAGGACTATTCCTACATTCCAGACCTGCAGACCTGCCTTTATTGTGAGGAGTCTTCCGAAGAAACAGACCGTTAGGCCAGATGATCCAACACCAGAACAGCCACCTCTAATATCGGAGCTTGTTGCAACTCATGTGACGTGTGCTGTGTGTTCCCCAAAGTGAACGCTGAGGATCCTGCCCTGTTTGTACATCTGTATGAATAATTCTGAAGTTATGTAAATAAGAGTTTGTCCTGTTTTACAGATATTTCTTTTTTTCATTTTCAAATTGTCAGGAAAAAAATTGATGAAAATTAGAAAGTGAACGAGGAAAACCATAGTGGGTCATTTGTGACTGGTGGTAAAGGGGTTTCCAAAAGTAAAAGCAGTGATCCTGCCCTGTACATGTGTATAAATAATTCTGAAGGTGTGTAAATATTTTTTTTTCATATTCCATGTTTTTATCTGGATTTTAGTTTACTACCCTAAGTTGTTTATGCATTGAATTGAATTGCAGTTTGCAAATGAATTGCAGTTTGAACAAAAAGCCTGATAAGAAAATAAGAGTCAGCCCTTGACTTCCTGCAGTTCTCATGCAGGCAGGAGCTGTTACTGTCAAGTCATGTAAATACCCCACCACCACCACCCTTCCCCCCCACCCCAGAAATCATACAGGCCCTGTGAGACTTTCTCAGCCTCGTGATGGACCACACTGAATATGCTGATGTTACCGGGGGACACAGCTGAAACTGTAGCAGCAGAGACGGAGCATCCCAGATAAAATATACAGATAAAATATACAGCCTGGAAATAATCTCATGATCTTTTCACATGGAAAACAACATTAACACAAGATGAGGAAGAATGCATTGCATAAAAACAACCTTTATTTGTGCCATGATACTCACGGAGGATGTAAAATTCCAAAATAAACAAAAAAATAAATTATTATTAGATATAGTCATTCTCTAATTTAATGTGTGACACATAATAAACTGGTATTTTACTTGCATTTACTATGGTATACTATATTAACTATATATATATATATATATATATATATAAACAATAAAAACTGGTAAAATCAATGGTAAAATCAATGCCATTGATTTTACCATTGATTTACCATTGACATCATGGGAAATTTTTGAGTCCCCAAACAAATTGGGGGACTCAATTTTAGTTTGGAGTATTTGTATATGTTTTCAATGATGTCAGATGGTTAGACGGCTGCGAATTAGTCAAACATTAGCTTTTGTCATGATTTAAATTGTAATTTGGGTCCTTCTTTCTCAGAAGTGGCTGAAGAGTTTATTGTGATCCAGCTCACGATCACCAGCTTTTCAACGGTGCTGTTGCTAAATACACAAGACTCCTCTGCTCAACATTGAGATTTGTATGTGTTTTGGCAAAATGTTGGAGATTAATGGATGTTTCTGGATTTTTAAGGCGTTTTAACTGATCTAGAATGCGTCACACTCATGACTCCTCCAGTGACAACATTTGCCAATGGCAGTCTGTTGGCATCACATTGTAGTATTGGCTCAGCTCACTTGGAATATGGCCAGAGCAGGTACTATGTGCTATAAATAATGTTATTACTTACATTTAAATCTTGCTGTGTTGCCGCAATTGCCATTGTTGAGTCCACTGTCCTTTTAACTCAGTGTTGAAGGATTTTTCCCCTAATCCATCTGCCGCTTCACAAGCTGTCAAAGTGCAAGAGGGAGTTGTAATGGTGTGCTGATTTTGTTGAAAATATTTAAAAAGCACCCATTTTTACTCTTTGGCTTTCAACCCAGTGTGAGGCATTGATTTTACCAGTTTTTATTGTTTTTATGTTTGTTTGTGTATATATGTAGGTGTGTGTGAGAGAGAATGTGTGAGTATATATATGTATATATTCTGTATATGTATGCATACATGCATGTATGTGTATATACCTCAGTCCATTTCACTCTATATGTGTGTACATATATGCACTCTATGGTGTTTTACTGTTTTGTCTATCTTTTAGTATTTTTCAGTAGTTTATTTATTTTATTTATCTCTAATGTACAGCACTTTGCTTCAGCTGTTGTCTTTAAAGTGCTTTATAAATAAAGTTGGATTGGATTGGAAAATACTAACCAGAAGAGTTTTCCTAAGTCTCTGTTTGTATGGCCACCACCATACAAACACTGCTACTTTGACCGTTAATCGTACTTCTGTCATACTTTTTTCATCAGCTGTAACCATAGTAGTTTTTTAACTTTCAACCACAGACATGTTGCTATGCTGTTTGTGTGTGCAAAATACCGTGTTGAACGTTAACTGGTATTTTTTTTTAACAATGGCTAACCTGAGATAGGTTGGTGCCAATATTTTTTCTGACTTCTTAACTGGAATGCGGTAAACTCGGGTGACCTTACTCCCACTTCCGACTTCCACATTTTGATGTAAATTAAATGCAGCATCTGTATCAATGTGTCAGTACCTCATAAGAAAAGAAAAAAAAAAAACACAAAACGCTTCAAATATCCTGAATTACCATTAAAATTACCATTTTAAGCAACACTTTGTCCCCCCTGGTGCTGTTCTGACTCTGGCGTTGTGGACATCCATCATATCACATGCTATTACGGTACTGTGGACACACACACATAAACACACATGCTGGTTTTTATGAGTTCAGACTTCCTCTAACCTTAACCATAATTAATACTGGCCTAATCCTAACCCTGACCCTATCCTGAACCTAAGCCAAACCCCAGCCTAACTTTACATGTCTTTACCTTAAAATGTATTTTTTGTCCCCATGAGGAAGACACGTCCCCATAATGTGACTGTGTAAACACAACACATGGAATACCAGGTACACAAACACAGCGTGGGGGAATATTGGGGGGAAATTGTCCTGCAACTGACAAAAACAGGCAGTTATGATACAAACAGCAGGGATTCATGCTTTGGCTTTTGAAGCCACTGTAAAATCATTACACGTATTAATGTTTATAAAGATGACATAATGAGAGAGGGCGATCTTGAATGTGACAAGCAAGCAGACTGGTGTGATGGAGCTGACGTAAACAGCAGCAAAGGTGAAGAGAGAACACATGGCTTGTGGTAAACTCTGGGGAGATAAGGCTGCTACATATTTCTGTCTGAAATCTTTTTTTATTATTATTATTATTACAGTATGTGGAGTGGGCCTCGGCTGTAACATGGTGGAGCCAGAGCCGAGGCTAACACTGTGAAAAGTGCCATCTCCGGAACAGCAGGAGAGCACAAGTGGTGAGCAAATAAGGAACAGTGCACACACACACACATACACACACACATACACAGCCAAGTCAATTAAGGAAGACAATGGTTTAAAATGTGACAAGGCGACATTGGCAAATGATCCGTGAGACCCCAGAACACAATGGGAGGGGAAAAGTGGGTCAAATGGATCCGGGGAGAAAGTGTGTGAGCGAAGATCCAGAGCCAATCAACATTCAGTCTTGCCTGATTTTTATGTCATTTTTTATCTCACGTGGCGTCAAAAGAGGAACAAAAAAGGAAGAGAAAGAGAGGGTTGGAGGGAGAGACTGCTGTTAAAGAGGTGTGAAAATTAAAATTCTAGAGAGCCACTGATGTTTCAGCTCATCTGCATCTTTAATCAAGAGTGAGAGTGAAAAGGGGATGGGAGTGATGAGGAGAAGAGAGATGCCGTGAATGAGAGACGAAAAGGAGAAGCCATGGCGAAGGACTGACGGAGGGACTGTGGACAAAACGATGGCAACCGAGAGGAAAAGAAGCAGCAGCTTTATGTTGAATTGTAAAATATTGATTTGACTGGAAGTTATCTCCCCACCCAAATCTGTTTGGAATCAGAGGAAAAACCTGATTGATGGCTTTGCAAGAGACGGAGGGAAGAAAAAAAAAAAGATCTTGGCCCACATTTGTCAAAAGTCTCCGAACATAACTGCGATCATGACCACATCTGAGCCTTTGAAAGAACTCTGCTGCTGCACGTCGACAGTGAGTGGCGACAGCGTGGCACAGTCCAGACTGCACCAATTAATGTTGGTTTAATCCCACGCAAAATATTACGAATGCTTACACTTAAATGTTGTTTTAGGTGATGTTGAGTGACGGTTACTTAGCACATCCTCTACAGGCTGCACAGATCTTAATTAATGTATGGGGTCTGGATTCTGTCACACTTATCTGACGTTACATTAGCAAAACAAGTATAAACATAATTTGCAATTGACAACTAATAATAAATTATTAGCAAAGCTCCCTCGTGTAGGTTGGGCTCTATTATAGGACACTCTAGAAGGCGGCCAACTTTAGGTTAAAGGTCAAAGGAGAACAGTCTGTTGCAATCCAGTTGTAGTAGGAAGTTGGGATTTTTTATGATTTTTCAAGACTTATTTTCAACTTAAAACTCAGAGCAACGTGACCAACCCGATAAAGGGTTCTAAGATGGCTGCCACCTGTACAAATACTTCTAATTTTACTGTTAGTAATTCTGTCATACAATTCCAACAACAACAGGAAATAACATCATTCTACAAAAAACAAACAAACATGTAGAATGATGTTATTTCCTTGTAATGCTAACAATGGCTAGCCTGGGATATGTTTGCCTCCATTTTTTTTTTTGACTTCTCCCTGGAATGTCGTCAGTTACCCATGTAAATGGAACACAGCATAAGCCTCACATGACTTATCTTTATCCATTCTATGTAAGGGTATTAAACGCAGAAATGTATGTAATCCCCACTGAATTAAAGGTCAAGTGTGTAATATATGTTTTTTATAGCCCTGTATATGCACTTAAGGTAAGACCTTGCTCTATGGAGGCGGCCATCTTGTGCCGCCATGTTTCTAACCAGCCAGTGGCTCCATCCAAATTAGCTTGTTGCATATGTTGGTATCTATGGTAACCTTATGAGCTCATGGACAACTTGACACATTTGTTAATAACATTTTTGGTATAAGTGGGCCACCATAGTCTCCCAGGAAGCTTAGGAAAGGGATTAAAAACTTTAAATCCTTTAAATCCTCCAAGCTGTTATCAATTCATACACAAATATATATCAGCATCTTATTTAGTGATTCATTGTCTGTAAATTAAGGTGACTTAACACACTTCTCAAACATCCAAAAACACGCTGCTGTCTGCACAGTAGTGATGGTGGAATAAAGCTGCAGTATTTAAGGCCCACTAATAGACCTGCTTAATGCGTTATGTCTTGCTCTCAGGTGTCAATCATGACATTTCTATAACATTAAACATACATACATTGGTGACAATACATCAGTTTGATAAAAAAAAAAAAAAAAACTTAAAATGACATAACCCAACTTATTTGACTTTAACCATGTTTACAGAAGGGTGCCATCAGGTGGCAATGGAAATGTAATAATGTTCATCATCATAGGGAGTCTTTGTACTTTTTTGACATTACCTGGATTGTTTCCCTTTAAGAAAAACTTGTAAGTATGAAAATAAAAAACTATTCAAAATGAACACATCTTACAAATCTATTTATTTAAAAAAAAACAAAAAAAAAAACACAATTCATCATACTCATTGCAATAAAATAAAATCATCCCGGAGAAGCCTTGTAGTGACATTTTCAGAGGGCCCTATTACTCATCTGTGTGTTATTGGTAAAAACCCCATTCTGAAATACTGCAACCTCAAAATCACAAACACGTAATCACCCATGGACCATCAATCTGTACTAAACACAAACATTCTTTTCAATATTTGATAAATAATCACAGGATCGTGCTCTGACGTGAGCAGTGGAACTGATCTGGGATCCAAAGTTTTTTTTTTTTCCTTTGCTTGCAGCTACTTCAAAACAAATTCAGGTTCAAAAATGTAGAAAATACTTTGCATGGACATGGACTCACATTGCTCATAATGTTCTGTTAGTTGGTTAAAATACTGTGTAAAATTTTAAATAATCAAACCGGCTCTAACCAAGCCCAGTTAATCCCACATTATTACAAACACAAACTTCAGCAGAGTGTGAGTTGTTGCTGGAGGTGCGAGTTCACACTGAAAGCCAACACGATACACCAGTCAACGTATATTAATTTGATTGCTTTTAAAGTGATCACAGAGACTGAATGCATGTCACCTGACGTTGCTTCATCACCTGGCATGGACAGATTTCGTTTACACTGTATTATTAACCAGTTTCTTTACTGTTATTTTTTCTAGTGTAGATTAAAAACACCCAAAAATTAAAAAAACAAAACACAAAAATAGTTTTTAAAAAGGGGTGTAGAGGGGGGTGGATTTGAAATCTTGGTTATTAACTATTTTTTTTACTGCTTGTACGAAAAAACCCACCAAAACTACTTTTAAAAGCCACATATAATTATTTCAAAGGGCGTGGCTATTGTTGGATTTTCTGCCTTACTAGTCAAATCAAAGAAAGAGTTGGATATTTTAAAAATAAAAGCCTCATTAGCATAGCTTAAATAAGCACAAAAAATTTCATACAGGGTTACACTGTGTTCACACCAGATGTAACACAAATTTGTCACACAACTTTACGTGCGACGTCAATGCACAGATGTGATTTTCACGTCAACTGGGCTGAGCGATAAATGCATCCATCACACAAAATTGAAATTTAGCAATTTGGTGAAGAGTCATGGATGACGTCACTTACTTGCCAGTGGCCAGACTCCGCTCAAAATGGAGGAGAAGGTCATCATTTCTGTGGGTGGGCACTTGGAGCCGTACAAAACAAGTTGCTACATGCGCTCTTTCTCTTGTAGAAACGTCTGCAGAGAAGAAACCGCTGCTGCGTGGGGTTTCACAACACCATTTGGAGCTGGGCACAACTTGGACAAGTTTCACTGTTTACTTTCCTGAACTTTGTATGGATGAGAACCATTTCCAGTGATGTGTTTGCATGACGAGCAGCTAATCTGATGGCTTGCTAGCTAGTATCATAGCCAGGCCATATTGATACCGACTACAGGCTTATTCATTCCAGCTGCATTCGAGTCTGCTTGTCCTGCGAAAGTATCACTGGAAGCGGTTCTCATCCATACAAAGTTCCCGAAATAAACTGTGAAACTTGTCAAGTCGTGTACGGCTCCGGATGGTGTCGTGAAACCACACATGGCGGCGGTTTTGTCTCTTTCCACAACAGAGAGCACAGCAATGCTTTGGCTGATGGTGAAAAGAAATGCCCATTACTTCTGTTATTAGGCCAAAATATGGCGACTCGCATCCATGGCATCACAAAAATGTACAGAGTGATCTCACGGCGTACACGATGTGTGCAACACAAAGAAACGGTCTGGTGTGGACATAGCTTTGAGACTGACTAAAGAAAAGGGCTACAAAAGCAGGTGTCTTTCATGGCACCCATTTTGACAGACAGGAAAAACACAGGTGTAAATAATCAATTTAATGATGGCTGAGTTCAATTGAGCTTCCTCACTTTCAGGGTGCACGCTGACTTAACATGAATGTTAACTTGATCATTAACGGCTTTGTTTTTCCTGCTCCAACATAACAAAATGGCTGCTGTGAAAAAAAAAGGCATATAGCAGCAGCGCTAAATGTCAGAGAGGAAGCTGCTGTGTCTGGTTCGTTTAGAGTCCCCAGAAACATAAAATAACGGTTTAATGATGGATTAAAACTTCTGTGCTATTATTTACTTTGCTTTTCACAGAGCTAGATCATCCACTTCCTCCTGTTTTCAGTCTTTATGCTAAGCTAAGCTGTGCATCTAAAAGTTAGCAACCATGACAGGTCCAGAAAAACTTATGGGTTTCTGTCAAGATTAATATGTAGGTGACTTTACCCATGAAAAATAGTACTGCTCATTAAAAAAAGGGGGGGGGAAAGTGCATGCATGTCTTTGTCTCACATCCTGTAGCACAGCACTTGCACAGTGTACGAAACCCACACAAGACTCAGGCAAAAAAAAAAAAACAACAGCTGGGTACATTTCCGAATATGTAGAAAAGACAAGTGCTTGTCATCAGCCACACTCAGCAGCACTTCAAGAGTTTGATTTGGCAAAAAACAGACCAAGCACACAGATATTGGCACCACTTACTGAATTCCTCACACACAAGTGCACCAAAAACTATATATATCTCCTTGTAAAGCTTAAAATGTTTAAAAAAATCTCTCAACTTTCAAAAAACTAGAGGTAAGAATAAAGATTTGCGTCGTCCCTTTTATTAAGGGTCAGAATACTCTGGGGTGCTAGTTCTAGTGCAATACCCTTAGTGTGAAAATCACATGTGGCACACTTGCATTTTCTGGGACCTCTGCTACCAAAAAAAATTATCATGACGCTAGAAATATTAGGCTGCTTTAACTACCATTGTGTCTCTTCATGATACGATGTCCAAACAAAGGAAGATCCACCTGTGCTCGGGAGATCCAGTTACTGTGAGGAACATGGAAACATGGCAACACCATGGGCAGAGGCAGCAGGTGAATTTAGTGGTCCTTTATTCCCAAGTGGCAGTGACGTCCCCTCCAAAATTACAGACTCTGCGTCCCTCAGAGTCTCCTGGTCTTAATGGGGGAGTGAATATATCCGTGTATAAATCACTGGAAGCACCAAGATTTTGTTGGATCTTCACAGAAATTGGTTGTTTCCCCCATTGTTGTTAGTTAAAAAGAATGAAAATATACTATAGTCCCCCCCCCCGCTCCTCCACTGCAGAGCTGATAGATCCTGAGCACCTTGAGATCAGAATTCTATTTCTAAGCAGCACGTCGTTTTACTCCCAACGTCCGTCACCGGGAAACAACTGCGTGTCCCAGAAATCGTCTACGGGTGTGTGTCTGTTGTGTGCGTGGTGCTTCCTGTGGGCGCTGCTGCAGTGCGTGGGTGCGGGGGAAAGTGTCTGTCAGTCCATCTCCAGGTCCATCAGTTTGTTGCGTGAGCGCGGGGTGTGCGCAGTGTTGCGGCAACAGCACTGAGCGCAGATCAGACCCAGGACTAGAGAGAAGAGGCCCACACCTGGTGACACAGAGCACAGTTAAAACAATGCTGCTGCTACTAACACAAGTCTGTTTCATCACAGAATGAAGGAACCAGCACCTTAATTTCATTCCAGGTCATTCACATACATAAATGTCCTCAGTCAGACGCATGAATATAGTATTATTTCTTTTTAACTAGCATGTTTTCTAAAGATAGAATTAAGTTGGCGAAACAGTAGTATTTTTGTCTAGTATAATATATAAGATATTTCATATCAGTATCGGTCCAGCACTGGTTAAAATCACTGGATCAGTTATTGAAAAGATAAAATATTACAATCCCAAATCCTTTTATAAGGATCACCTGTATTTAAAAAAACAGTTGGTAAGTAGTAGTAAAAAGTAGAAGTAGAAAATCATATCAAGAACAAATGTGTGTATAATATAACACACATGACCATTTTACTGCCATTTCTGTAACACCAAATTTTTTTAAATAAGTTATTAGTCTTTGAAGATACTTGAGGTTGTTGATATCGGTATGGAACATGAAAATGTGATATGGAGCCATTCCTACAGGTGTCCGCGGGCATCAGGGTGCCATGTTAGTGATTTAATCCAGCTTTAATTATAAGTTCTCTGGTCACAATGTCAACAAAAATTAATGATGAATGATCTCAGTTGTACTAATGAACTGTTTAGAAAAAATAAACTACGTGTTAATATTGTGGTGCTGGCTACAAATCAACATATGGGTGCGGAAAAGTGTACAAATTCTGTAAAGTTGGAACAGATGCCATTTGTCATTTACTTTTCCAACAAAAGGTTGGAAAAGTAAATGGCAAAAATCAAAAACAACTGAAGGAGCATTTAGCAACTAATTAGGTTCATTGGCAGCGGGATCACCAATCCAATTTCAGAAAAAAAGTTTTGAAGATCCCACATCTACAGTGTATAATACCATGAAAAGGAGGAATCTCTTTGCACAAAGGACAAGGCCAAAGGTCAAAACTGGATGCTAAGGTTCACCGGGCCCTGAGGCGACACTGCATTAAAAAACAGGCATGATTCTCTACTGGAAATCACTGCATGGGCTCATGAAAATCCACAAATCCAATCCACAAATGCAAGTTAAAGCTGTATCATGCAAAGAAGAAGCCACGTGAACAAGATCCAGAAATGCCACCGTCTTCTCTGGACCAAGGCTCATTTAAAATGGTCTAAGGCAAAATGGAAAACTGTTCTGAAAAAAAGTAATTCTTTTTGGAAACCATGGACACTATGTCCTGTGGGATAAAGAGGAGAGGAACCATCCACCATGTTATCAGCGGACAGTTCAAAAGCTGGCATCTCATAGACCTATGAGATTTGCTAATAATTGCATTTCTTTTCCTTTGCACTTTACATGGCATCCAAACTTTCATGGAGTTGGGGTTGCAGGGGTGGGGGGATCTGGGTTTAGCAGGTTTTCAGGCATAAAACGCTGTCTCACAGTGAGATAAAGCAGCAAACAAATAAACATATGTGGCTTTTTTATGTGGCTATTGTGGCTATCTATATGTGGCTTTTTTATGTGGCTATTTTCAGTGACAGTGTGCAGACCGTGCAGTCTGCCTCATATAACATACTGACTATATACCAGAACCTCATACATTCACATTTACAGAAACCTGAACTATCCCTTTAAGGAATAATGGAATAATGATAATGATGAAAAATAGCAAACAAAAACATTACCCAAGGAAGCCGATGCACCATATAATAGAGGTAACTGTAGAGAGTCCCACACTAGAGAAGAAGCAAAGAGGAAAAGTTATTTTTCATTTTTAATGTTTCTAAATTAAAGCCTAATGTAACTTCTGTCACCAAAACATTGATAGCATCACAAATTCCCCCCCCCCAAAAAAAGCCCATGCCTTACGTGAGCCTGCAGAACTCTAAGCCTGTATTACAACCATTTTCTTTCAACAGTCATTCATGCAATATTAGATATTGGTCTGAAATGATACACGGTATTAGTCCAATAGAGTACTCAGTATCATAAAAGCGGTATTGGTCCAATGCAAAACTCGGTATCGGCTGAATCGGGCCAATACGTGTTATCAGTCTGTTGTAACACTCAGTATCCTTCATATTGGTCCGATGTGATAGTACAGGTTGTGTTCATCCAATACAATGTGTGCTCAGTTAGGATACATGCTATCAGTCCGATAGTGGTCAAAATCACTGGATCGATATCGGAAGGATAAAAATGAAAAATCTGGTACAATTCAATATACAGTTAGGTACATATACAGTATATATTTTGACAAAGACACACATTTTGCGTCATGTTGCCTCTGTACATCACCACAATGAATTTGAACTGAAACAATCAAGATGTGATTAAATTGTAGACTTTTTATATTATAAGCATTTTATATTATATTCTATATATATTAGCATTTCAGGTATGACCTGTTACCTCACTATTCCCTGTAAGACCAAGCAGATAAAGGTCTGCAGCTCATTGCAAGTGTTGATTTTGCGTTTGGTGGCTTTTCACTGAAATTTTCAATATGACTCAATATAATTGGATCATGAGCCAGTCTGGAACAAGTTCATTTCTGTTTCGTTTGTCCAGATAATCTTTTTCCCGAACTCTGCAGGATTTTTTTTGGACACTTTCGAGCAAATTCTAACCCAGCCTTCCTGTTCTTAATCAGTGGTTTGCAGCTTGTTGTAAACCCTCTGTATTTACATTCATAAAGGCATCTCTTGATTGTAGACTTTGACAATGACACGTCTACCTCCTCAAGTGTGTTCTGGACTTGACTGAATGTTGTAAAGGGGTTTTTCTTCACCATCAGTAGAATTCTGCAATCATCCACTTGACTTGTCTTCCAAGGTCTTCCTGGTCTTTTAGTGTTAATGCTTATAATTCCTCAACGGTTTCAACAGAGTCCACACTTGAATAGTCCAAATATATACGTACCTAACTATATTGCTATGCACAGACTATGAATGTAAATAAAAATAAGCAACAGCATTTTAGCTGAGACTTATTTCTTTTTTATGGGAGATATTTGTTACACAGTTGGAGAATAATGCCTTTGAAATAGCTTGAAATGGCTGCTGAAAATGTGTTGTTCAAAGCTTCATAATTTAAAGGGTCTAAAAATGGCTGAATTGGACTGATGAACAATAAACAGCTCATGTGCAAACTCATTTGAAAAGTTTGACACTACAGTTTGACACATTACTCTTTAATGTGGCAGTGGTCATACACTCTGTGTGCACACTCCTCACCAGCGAACTGGACAGTGAGGAAGACTCTGGTCGACGTCAGCTCCCCAGCCTGAGTCCAGGCTCCCGTTGAAGCTGACAGGTACCAGGGCGTAGCCACACAGTAATACTCGCCGCTGTCACTGTAGACCACAGAACACACACACACACAGCAGGTGAGATCTGGCTCATTGATACAGTGCTGTCGTGAAAATCTTCCAACGGCACTAAGATAAACTAATTCCACACAGTTGTTAAAACCATCAATAACCTCACGAACCTGTCCTGAGTGCCAAAAATGTTGAGGAGGTACGTGTGCGTGTCCCTGCGCTCGACTGAGATCTCACTGGACGAGTTGCGGGCCTCTGCCTTCACGACGCCAAAGCGGTCGACGCTCGCTACCTGAGTGGTCGTCTGTGCACCGCGCAGCCTGGTGAAAAACCAACGCACCTCGTAGGCCAGGTCATCTGAGGAAGACACACAGTATCAAAATGAGAATCTGAATAGTTTATTAATTGCATTTGCTCAGTCACAAATTATATAAATATTATTGTGACATTAACTACAACTAAAGCTAATAAAATCCCACATGTACAATAAACATGACAAGAAATATATGCTTAATAAGAAATATGACCCATCAAATGTTTTGACGAAAATAATAAAAGTGAAATTAAAACAAGAAAACAGTTTCAAATACACACAAACACAATGTACACATGTATATGGATTTCAGAGGAAAACGTCCTATTTCAAGAGGGATCAAGTGGCAACTGGTGGCAAGGACATCAACTATAAGGATCCAATGCCAGACTGATGCTTAGCGACCTGAAATTCACACCTGCTACTACTTTGCCTCTTATTGGATGATAACAGCTGTCAAAAACTAACTGAAAAATATCTAACACTAATGATTGAGACCATTACTCAAGTGTGAATTAGAAACTAACTTTCCCCCTGGAGTCGCCCCCTGCTGGCTATGCAATACATTTTCACATGTGAATTGGCATCGTTAGGTGACCTGGAAGACAACACCTACTTTTTTCATCCATAGCCTGCGGGTTTGATGTATCAGTTGCATTTTGTAAAAGTGTAATAGGCATGGGTTCATTAGGAAAGTCATATTGGGATAATTGTGACTAATAACTGGCATTTGTGATAATAAAAATAATACTGTAATGATAATAATAATAATAATAATAATATACAGTAATGTTCAGTGTTTAAGTAACAATAAAAAAGTTAACATTTCCCAAATTTCCCTTTTATAATATTGGTAAAATCAACTGTGTTGTAAGAATAATTATTGAAAAATAGTTTTCTCAATAATTAGTATATACTATCAAAAGGTATTGCAAAGGTAAACAGTTACCTTTGCAATACCTTTTGATAGCATCATCATTAATCATCAAGGTCCGACATTGAATAAACTTAACTAAATCACTAGAACTGTGCATTGTCATGCACTGCACATGTGTAATATTAATGATCTAAGCCATTCGTTATTATCCTGATAATGGAAATTTACCATGATGAACCTATTATGGGCTTTTTTAAATTATATATATATATTGGGGGGGGTTATGATGTTTGATATTATATATATATTGCTTTATCATTAGCACTGCTAATATTTCTCCCACAGTCTATAAAAAAGAATGATGACTCAAAAAAAAGGTGGGTAGTGATGACAAAAGAAAGAAATCGGGGACCAGAGAGAATTTGTGATAATAGATGTTATCTTTGGAGAGGGGGTGTGCAAGCTAATTATTTCCTAGAAAAAAAGATGGAGAGAGAGAGAAAGACAGAGGGAGATAGACAGAGAAAGAGAGAGATGCACAAACTAGTCATTAGTCTGTCAAGGAAGAGGAGGACTATTAGCGCACGCACGCACGCACGCACACACGCACGCACGCACGCACGCACGCACACACAGGTTTGTGTAGCTATTCTTCTTTGGACTTTACATTGACATTTGAGCAGCCTAAACAAATATCTATATTATATCTAACCCAAACCTAAGCACAATTCAATCCTCAGCCCTAACCTTAACCACTTTCTCAGAAATTAGTTTCTGTCTCATTAGGACCAGGTTTTGGTTTCCATGAGGACTACTGGTCCTGACAAGATCAGTGTTTATGCCAGAAAAGGTCCCAAAGAAGTAACAAATACAAAAACAGACACACAATAAGCCTCATGCAGTCACCCACTGTCATTTCAGAGACAAATAGTGGAAACGGGTAAAAAAATAAATAAATAAAGGCACTTTTGCAAATGAAAAGGCTGGAAAAAAAGACAAATGATGACAAAAAAAAAAAACAATTATGAAGAAGGAAAAAAGAGAGATGGAAAGGCAAAAAAGAAGGAGGAGGAGAATGGATGAACTGAACATGATGATGAGAAAGAAAGAAAGAAAAAGAGAGAAGGAAGGGGAGCGTGAACTCACCCAGTGCGGAGTAATGAATCACATCTCAATTTCTCTCCACCGTTCTCACAAATGGTTTTAATATTCAAGTGCTACATCATTAAAATCTGTAGTAGTATGAGCAGCAGCAGCAGCAGCAGCAGCAACAGTACTGACACCACCTTCTGTGTCATGGTCCTGAAAACTTAGTCCTACTGCCCTTCAGTAGAAAACATGTTACACTCGTTGGCCTGACGTTGCTGCAAAAATCTACAGTGGTTACTAATGACTTTTTAGATCGTTAACCAATGAATAAAAATGACTTCCTGTTTCATAAAACAGCAGAAAATTCACAAAACCACAACAGCCTACTGGAAAAAAATGTGAGAAAAAAACTGTTCTGTAACACACCTAAAATTCTGATTTTCTACTACTTTATCACGACTACATAGGCTAATACTGTGTGATACTGTATATCAGGTATCCAGATAAGGAACCTTAAGGAATTCTGAGGTTATGGCTACAAACAGAATGCAACATTTATTCATTGTGGGCTATTGTAAAGTGGCCACCTTGCTACAGCTGAATCAGCTCCTGATATAAATGAAAAAGGGCTCATTCTGTGGTAATGACAAACCAAAAATTTTTTATAACCAAGTGATTGTACACTAATAAAAAGTATTAATTACTTTATCTTAAAACGAAAATAATTTCACCTAAATTTTACACATTGGATCTAACGTAACTTAAAATTTTACCTGCATCTGAACATACAGTTGAGGACAAAATTATAAGCCCCCTGAAAATTACATTTTTTCTTTTTTTTTTTTTAAAGGTCTTTCCCAAGAATTTTTAAAAGATTATGTCTACTGGAGGCATGTCCTTTGGTCCGATGAGATGAAACTAAAGCTTTTTGGCCACAGAGACATTGCTTATGCTTGCAGAAATAAGGAAGAGGCATACAACCCAAAGAACACTGTCCACTCAATGTCAATGTCAAATCCTGAACTGAGGACAAGGCACAGCCCTGGTTGAGCCCAAACCCACTGGAAACGAGCCGTATCTGGACACAGCTCTTGCTTTGGGAACACAGGGATTGGATGGCCCTAAAAATTGACCTCTTAACCCTATATTCAAGCAGCACCTCCCACAGAACATCTCTGGGGACCTGGTCATATGCCTTCTCCAAATCCACAAAACACATAAGGACTGGCAAGGTGTACTCCCAGGCACCCTCCAGGATACTCTGCCAGAGTAAAAAGCTTGTCTTTTGATCTATGGCCAGGATGGAATCCACATTGTACCTCTTCAATCTGAGATTGTTCTCAATCTGTTCCTCTGCTACCCAATCAAGACCTTTCTATCTTCCTCTATATATAATATAACAATTTGATAGTACATATTTTCTTCATTAATGCACTTGAATTTTATAGAGAATTTCTTTGTAAAGATTTTCTGCCTGCCCATTTCCGAATTTATTTTTCTAGTACTTACACGGTATACAAATAATATATACTCTACATAATTTATACTCTTTATGCTGATTTATAAGTAAGAACTTACAATTTTGTGATGACAGGAAAAAAAAAATTCAATCCCTTATACTATGTATTTGCCAAGATATACCCTTATATATATATTCACATATTTTTATGACTGCCAAGCCAAGACAGTCAACAGATACTGTGACATCGTGATAACACCGGGGTTAAAATCTGACACGGCTGTGCTTTATGATCAAAGACATGTTTTTGCATAAGTCCATGGGACTGATGCAGCGACCAGCGTTTAAAAAACGGATGTATAATTAGAAAAGCCTCTGTTTTTTTGCAGTTAGCTTCCACCCATTAACCATTTATGTTCTTCACAGCAGAGAAGGATGAGTGAGGTAAGGGAAGGGGGGGATTTAAAACACGTTAATACAGAGTGACATCTCAAGCTGTTTCATAAGAGAGTGTGTCATATCACCCTTCACTTATGGGCGGTGCTATAGGAGTATACAGTATGATCTTCCAGCAGGAGCAGGAGCAGTGGCAGCAGCAGGCTGACTCACACTTCTGTGCCCACAGCTGTTCCTCTGCTACCCAATCAAGACCTTTCTATCTTCCTCTACAAACCAATGAACTTTCTGACTCCCACCACAGCAGTCATTTGATCATTTACAGGCTCTCTCTGTGTGTGTGTAGCAGTGTGTGTGTGCTGCCTTGCTGCACAGCTCCCCTATAAACACAGTGACCAGAGCTGAACAGAAAAAAATACTTGACATTTAATCCAACAGATTTAAACAAGTTGAATCATGCCACAAGTTGATTAGTTCCTGTGAATATTCTTAAATATATTAAAAAATGATACAAAATGTTTATACCGATATAAAAAAAAGTTTCCACTCTAATGACTACCTTATTTGTGGTGCATCTATTATCACAAGGTGGCAACAGGAGCAAGCATTCGGTTAATAGACTTTTTGTGTTTGCAGAAGTGATGAAATTTACGAGATTCCTTGAATGCATCTTGAAGCCACCCTTCTGTTTAAAGGTCACATAGAATGGTCTTTTTGAACTTCTTCCTTTTGAGCTTCTTCTTCTTCTTCTTCTTCTTCTTCTTCAGGTTGAATGTTCACGCCCATGACCGGGAGTAGCTGTTGGGGGAGGGTTCGTTGCACGGCAAATGTGCTACTTACGTAACTCTACTCTTCAAAACCGCTCGCTCGAGCGCAGGTAAACAGAGAAGCCCTTCTTTCTCAGAAGTGGCTGAAGTGTTTATTGTGACACTTCAGTGACGTTTAGATATGGGAAGGACACGGGGACACACCAAAACACATCAGAAATTTGATTTTCCAGTGAATGTCCTCTTTAATCTGCTGCAAATCCTGCATTTTCCAGGGTCTTTGAATGTATCTTGTTAGCTGCTCCTGTTAGCTCAACACAGTGTGAATCCTGCTTAATTTTCTCAAGGTCTCATGAGCTGGAGTCTAGAATATTAAACTTAAGTGCTTAATTTTAAGGGATAAAAAAGGGGAATTTAATTTGGTGAGTTAAATTAGCTTGTATTTGGTAACAGGACCAAGTCATCCGCAAGACATTTGGCCGTAGGTCAGATGATCAGACTACAAAGTCAATCATCGACTCAAGGCCAAGGGTATCCTGGTTCCAAGTGCACGTATGGACACCCATTACGAGCACAAGTCCAACAACAAAGCACCACTCGCTTTGCGCTGTGCCCACACTATTCTGGTCTGCCCACTCCAGTGGGGACCAGAGTCCTCCGCGGTTCCACAGTTCAGTGTTTGTACAGAATATTCACGCAAACACTCAGGTAACATGTAGGGAAGCAACATTTTCACCATTTTGGTGGTAGTGTAATGACATATTGCATTTACCCCCTCTCTCTTCATCTTTATCAGCAGCACCTGCAGCCTCACACCAGGGGTCTGCTCCTCTTTCTTTCCTCATTCTCTGCTTCATTTCCTCATCTTTAGGAATTCTAGATCAAGTGTCACAGCTTTTGGTATGTTTTTACATCCAGTCATGTAGGAGCAGGTGCATTGACTCATAAGTGATTGAGAAACCACAGTTTCACTGACAATTATATCCACATCGTCGTTAAACGGCACAGACCTCTCAAATGTGCAAAAATTAAGGTAAACTCTTTCTATGTGCTTTCACTGAAGCTCCGCGACTGCTTTAAGGGACATATAAACAGGTAGAAGACAGAGGGACAAGCACGTTCACTCTTCCTTTGTTGACGCCAGGATGTTGAGCGCAGCATGACACAGTTAGAGAACACCTCCATGACTGCAAATTAATTTGACTTTTTCCTCATTAATTTGAAAAGGGCAATTTAATAGGCTGTTTCATGTGACAAAATTTTTTATTGCTTACATATATCTATTTTTCTACCAATTAACACATTCATTAAAGCAAGACCACAGATTTCAAACATGCCGCCCCCCAAATTGATTACATGTGGCCCGTCACATAATATTGTGTTATTACTAAAACATGGCCTGTGACCTTCTCATCCTCATAAAAACACAGCGTGTGTGGCTGAGGTACAGCTGCCAGTGGGGTAATATACTATAATATATATATTATATTTATACTAATTATAATATTCTGTTATTGCATTATTACATATATTAGATTCAAGGTTAAATAATATTAGTATTTAGTATAGTATAATTAATAGTGTATTACAGTTGTCCACATGTTATTTAATTTCTAATTTCAGATCTGTTCTTGATATTCATAGATTTATTTTGCATTATAAATATTGTCATTAATATCTTCATTGCAATACCATGATGTAATACTGTGTTATCTTAAACTCACATTGCTCGCCCCCTATTAAACAGTTGTTTTTGGGTTTTTTTGTCCTCTAGACCCACCCCCTTTTGCCTAGACTAGATGCTCATTGGCCCATTTGAGTGTGACACCCTGGCTATAGAGTACGGAATGCAATGAAAAATGAAGGAACATGGAGCGGTCAGCAGACAGACTGGTGAAGACTGACAGCTACATTAGCTTCATTGCAAATGACACAGCTTTGGATGATGCAGCATGTTCAGTGGTAGGGAAGGGTGTGCGTGTGCATTTTGGTGGTTGGATGGCAGAGGGGGAACTACAGTGCATCCCTAATAGAATATCTGGCTCCTGTCTGAGCTAATAAAACTAAAATGGCTGCCTGTGGAAATGAAGACAGTCTGATTGGATTTCGCTGGATTAATCCCTCGAGGAGACAGAAAGGTGTAAAACTCTTTGGAACTCTCTCTTTCTCCCTCACACACACACACACACAGTGAAAAGACAATTACCACCAGTGCTCCTAATGAAACCGTGTGTGTTCTCTACTCCATAAAACAGGACAGCACTGGTAGAGTGGAATACTAAGTGCTATAAAAACACAATTTGGTCACACAGAAAACAAAGCAACTGCGGTGCAACTTTTCCCCTGCATGTTTAATAAGACCCCTGCTAAATGACATGAAAATTTTATTGGATATGTGGCATGTTTTACTTTTAACAGTGTTATTATTTGCAGCTATATTTGCAAAATTTTGTGAAAAATAGAAATTTTCCATGGGAAATAACGAGTATTTATGGGAATTTGAGGGGATTAACAGAGATAAATTGGAGATTTTCAATACTGAAGGTCGGTAAATTCAATATAGTTGGTAAATAATACATTGCCGCACAATCAGCTTTGATGCAAATACAACTGAATATCAATGCTATACCTCGATCACAGGCACAGAGCACACTACTTATTGTGGGGCCATTGAGAACATGCAGAAACCAGGCTTGATAAGTTTGAGGGAAAATGCTTTGTGACATGTTGAATGTGACTTTCTTTTGGGTATAGGGAAGGCTGCTTTCATTTTAAATGGGACTTTTTTGGGTTTCTTTTGAATTTACATTCATGTTCTTGTTCATTTAAATAATTTATTAGGCAATTAAAGTTCTGCTCACATTAATGTGTGTCATGTTTTTTTAATTATTATTATCATTTTGCATGCTTATCTGCATATCACAAAACAAAATGTATATGACACAGTCTCTTGAAATTATCCCAAATTACCAGGTAATTCTCATTAATTCTCATAAATACCCATGGGAAGTTTCCAATGTGGAATATTTCCAAAACTCACATACTAAAGTTTCCATGGAATGTTTCTGGAAATTCTAACCCTTTGCAACCCTAAATTGCAACTAAATGTTGGTATCTAAAAACACAAGATAAGAGATTTCACGTTACGTTTCTTGAAGTCTGACAATTTGGTGTCTCCACAGATTACTGTGATTAACTAAAAAGTAAAAAAAAATAATAATAATTTTCAGGCTAAACATAATACAGAAAACCGAAATACATATATATAGTTTTTGGATGTGGATTGTCTTTCTGATATCCAATCCTGTGCTCTTGACCAGTATCAGTCCAATACAACACTGAGCATCATTATCAGCTCATCTGTATAAAATATTTATTAAAACGTTTTTTTTTTTTTAATGAATAGCTTTTATTTTTGTGTGTTTATGCTTAGTTAGTTACTGGGTATTTATCTATTTATTTATTTTGGTGGTGATGGTAGCTCAGTGGCAAAGTAAGTCCAAATGGATGATTGTGGGTTTGATTCCCTGCTCCGCTAGGCTACATGCTGACGTGTCCTTGAGCAAGACACTTAACCCCACTTTGCTCCTGACAGCTGTGCCAGCAGCGACTGACTGGGTATGAAAGATGCGTGATAGAAAATGCACTGCATACAGATGTGGTGTATTAATGAGTGCGTAAATGGCATAACTGTAGTGTAAAACAGCTTTTCCTATATACAACAAATGGATTGATGATTGTTATGTGACTGTACTGTCCTTTGGATTTAAATCCCAGAATTTAAAGCATTATTTGGATAAGAATTTCATAAAGAGTGGTATTCACTTGGAACGTGTTTATGGAAGTTCGGTGGTTTCACAGTTTGATCGCCTTAAAGATCCAACATTACCGCGAATTCCTTCAAAGTTGCATCTCCGCTCCTGTCCCTATTTAACTGAAGACTTAATGGACTGAAAATGATGGCGTTGCTCTGCTGTTCAGGACTATCTACTTAACATTTTCAATTTGTGGTTTTCCATGTTCCTCCTCCTCTCAACTCTCCTGCTTTCACAGCCTCCTTCCATAAGTGTCTTCAAGTTTGGATTGAAAGCAGTCACTTACTCACCCCAGTATGTGAAGTAAAAGACCTGCGTCAGTCACTATTTGACATTTTATGCTGAACCATAAGTGGAGGTGGTTGCAGTCATCTAGAACCCACTCAAGATTCAACATTTTTTTATTTTAACAAATAACCAGTGAGTATCTTCTCTAAAACTTTTGTCTTCGTATATCATACGTTTTTCTTCATATATTTTTGGAAAAATAATTTAATTTCATTGTTTTTAGAGCCTATACTTTTTATCTTATATATGCTACCTTTAGGGAACATTATTAGAAAGCACAACATACATTTTCACTGTTATGCAGATGACACACAGATTTATTTATCAATGAGGCCGGAAGAAATAAATAAGGTTATTCAACTCCAGGAATGTCTCAAAGACATTAAGTCCTGGATGACCAGTAACTTTCTACTTTTAAACTTTTAAACAAAACTGAGGTTATTATACTCGGCCCTCAACACCTCAGAAATAAGGTTTCTTTAGATGACATCACCATTGCATCCAGTTACACTGTAAGGAACCTTGGGAGTTATTCTTGACCAGGATATATCATTTGACTCACATATTTAACAAATTTCCAAAACAGCCTTCTTCCACCTGCAAAACATTATTTTATCCTTAAAGGATGCAGAAAAACTAGTTCATGCTTTTGTTACATCAAGATTAGATTACTTTAACTCTGTACTATCTGGATGTTCTATTAGATCTGTTAAAACCCTCCAGTTAATTCAAAATGTTGCAGCACGAGTTCTGACAGGAACTAGTAAGACAGACCATGTCACTCCAGTGTTAGCTTCTCTACACTGGCTACCTGCACCGTTTAGAAGCCCAATAGATCACATTGGTCCCAAAATGAAGGCTTGATTGTGGTTCCCAGAGTCCATGAGAGTAGAACGAGAGGCAGAACCTTTAGTTACCAGGCTCCTCTCCTGTGGAACCAGCTCTCAGTGTCGGTTCAGGGAAACCTGAACAAACTCTTAGTTATGCTGCTATAGACCTAGACTGCTGGGGGATTTTCTGTGGTGTGGTATATCTGCATGTTGGATATCAGCAATCAAATGTCTTGAAAAACAGCAAAAAAAAAAAGGCAGAGAATAAAAGAATTCAGCTGACATGAAGCATCCGTTTGGTCCATGTCAGAACATGTTCCACCAGGGGGCGATCACTTCCATGTCATCCATCTTTATAAACAGTCAATTGGTTCCAAAGTTCTAATTCTTAAAGCCTGACCTCGCCCTGATGTTGCTGGAAACATTATTTATGAGTTATAAAAGATGATATGGAGAAAACATGAATGGCTAGTAGCTGATGCACTTCACATTTTTATTCATGTTCAGGTGAGATTTTACCAATCCGGCCATGGGGGAGCCACATCCAGTCTACTCGTAGCAGCGCTGGCCCTACTCTTTATGGGGCCCAAAGCTGAATATGATCAAAGTTGCTAAAGTGTTGTTTTTCTCCACGCACTATTGGGTGGGGGCTGATTAGGTGCATCTGCTTAGTTTGCTTATGCCTTGGGCTGGCTCTGATTCCTAGTGCTGGTCCCAAGCCCAGATAAATAGGGAGGGTTGCATCAGAAATGACATAGGTGCAAAAACTTTACCAAATCAAATATGCGGATTTCCACTGTGGCAGCCCCTACAGGGAGAAGGCGGCAGAATAGTAGATATTTTAGCCTGAATATATTGATAAAGTCAGGGAATGTCGACAGTTAATTTATTTTTTGTGCTCTTAATTTACAAGTAACAGTTAATGGAGTGATCCGCTCTCAGCCCCTCACCACTTCATCCTCTTCATCCTCTCAACAATTCTTCCCATTTCTCCTCTCTCCCCTATATTAGAATTCACTCTTTTTTTCTCCTCTCCTCATCACTCTCTTCAGGAAACACTGCATGCTGTTCTCTCGCCACTTCCTCTCCATTTACTGCCACTTCCACTCACTCCTCTCCCACTCTTGCTCACTTTAACAATCTGGTTTAAGCTCCCTCCCCCCCCCCCCCCCCCCCCCCCCCCCCCCATTCACTCCTGTATTCTCTCCATCTCGCCAACTCTGCTTTCTCTACCTCGCTCTGTCTCCCCAACTGGCTAACGGAGCATGAGATTGGCTAATTAACGGCTGCCTATCGGCCTCGGTGAGACAGCTGGGTAATTTGGTGAGTGTGGAGAGGAGGTGGTGAAGAGAGAGTGAGGAGGCAAGAGCAGCAGCTAAAAACTGAAGAGAGAGCGAGAGAGAGAGGTGTACATGTCAGTATATTTACCATACGATTTACATTTCCAGGTGTTGATCACCTATTCCTGCATGCGCTTAGATAGACCTGGTGTACTCATTAAAATATGTTGCTGCTAATTTCCTCATGTCCTTATCAGCTGTTAAATGCTTGAAAAACAGCACAGATACTGGGATGCGCGGGCAAAAATCTTTCCCAAAATGGCCGCTGACATCAGTGAAAATTATTAATTAACAACTGCATCAATGTACGGGGGCCCTGAAGTGCATATCACCACCACAAACAAGGACACAGCAACATTAACTGAAAACACAACGACAAAAGCATAAAACACAAAAGCAGAAATCGACAAAAGATTAAAACAAGAAAAGCAGAAAAGACAAACAAAGGCAGAAAACAAAATGAAATTAACTCAAAATGAAAGGTAGGTACATTCAGTCAAGGGGGATCGTTGCTGACTGGACGGACAAAAAGGAAGTAAGCGCTGATTTCTTCTGGTTTCTAACGTACACATGACCCGTAGCTGTGACTCAACTTTGGAGATTATCAAGGATTATTTGATGTACGACACACTTGTGAAATGATACTTGTTATGGTGTCAACCTTTCACATCATCACAATGAGTATGTGCACTCGGAAGACACGTATAAGTAAAGCAGTGTTGTACAGAAGAAACAACTATCAAGATCTAGATCCGTGAGGCGTGCCATTCAGACAGAGCTGCATGTGGAGCATCTATTTCCGGTTCAAAGAAGTGATGATCCTCAGTCACGGCATGTACCTACCTTTTTTTGTTGTTTTGTTTTCTGCTTTTGTCATTGTGTTTTCAGTTAATGTTATGTTTTCCTGTTTGAGGTGCTGATTTGCCACCGTATGAGTGGAACGTAAACACATATTTGACCTGCTTTTATTTCAGCATTAAAGGTGATTATGGAAGCAAAACATGCAGAAAACACCAAAGAACATCAGCATTTATTTTGAATTCTGTGCATAGTGGTAAGAATTGTTGCTTTGGGAAAACTGTCTCAACCAGGATCCACCCAAGTGCACAGCCTACGGAGGCGAAGTAAGCCAAAACAAACCTAAAATCACATATCTTTAAACATATCTGATATCTGAAAATATATATTATTACATTTTTCAACATAATTATAGAATTTATTGTACTATTTTTTTAGTTAGTGATTTTTTTTCAGTCAGTTCTTGTTTTGTGTTGAGCATTTTCTTTTTAGTTTTGTGAATATTTATTAGTTTTGATGGACCCTCCAGTTATTATTTTTTAATTTTTAATATTTAAATATTCATTAACACTGGAGGAAATAGAGATGCGTGATGTTATGTGTGAATTCAAATAATTCCCCTTAAATTTTACAAACCTGGAGTATGATTTGCATATTCCAGAAAGGTTTTTGATTTGACAAACAGATATAGAAAATATTTCTACAGCAGTAGAAGTAAGAAATTCTTCAGCACTAATCCATGTTTAAAAATATGAAGTATGAATTGAAATTAGTACTGTAAGTCAATAGTAAATGATAAACAAAGCTTCAAAATTTTATGCAATTATATCGTAATTATATCTTCTTGGACAAAACTGATACACTGATGTATCCTTTGAAAACAAACGTTGGCCAAATTTGTCAGCCGTATTTGAAGGAGACAAAGATTTGTGTGTCATTTGGGAACAGCCCACATTACATTTTGACACCATCCAGAAGAAGAGTCCACACTTGGGAGGATCCAGACACTGGGTTGAGACCAAGGGAGTAGGTTTGTGTTTGGAGGAATCCAGATTGTCCTTACCAGTATTAATGACAGGGGGATGTGTATACTGTATGCGTGCGCAAATGCTGTGAGACAAGAACGAGATGACTGGTGACCAGTCATGTCAGCTGGGTTTGGCACCAGCAGCCCTCTGACCCCCATACGGAGTTTAAGCGGTGGACAGTGGATGGGATGTTCATGGCTACCTGATGGAAACACTCGTTCTCCTATAAATTTGGTTTTCTCCACGATGCTGTAGAGGAAGCATAAGAGGGCGGACTGAAAAGTTCATAGGCTGACCATGCAATGTTCAAGTTTTACCAAATAAAATCTATTTTTTCAACAAAGTTTCCTCTGCACTCTACATGCTGCAGCACTTGAATGCCCTTGGTATAGAAGCTCTCATCCTGAGTCAAAAAATATATTTTTCAACTGCATGAACTGTATTTTTGTCTTTGGCTCAAAGTGATAGACCCAACACTCATCCTGGGTTAGGAAACTTCCAAGAAAAATTGGTGGATCTGCTTCAAAACATGCAACAATCTCCTGTGACATGACCAGCCTGGTGTGCTTTTGATCAGAGCCCAAAGCTGTGGCACCCACCAAGCAAAAACCTTCAAAATGCCAAGTCTGTTGTCCAGAATATTCTCTGCTCCTTCATAGCAGATGCTTAAAGCATTGGCTATCTGATTAACAGTCAAATTGCTGCCATCCATCACCATGTGGTGAACAAGATCAATATTTTCTTGGGTGGCGGCTGTGGCAGGATGTGAGGACCTTGAGTCAACATTTCCTAGTTGGCCTCAGAAGAGACTCAAAAGACTACTTCCTTTTTTGATATGTTCTACATCTGCAACACGCAACTTCACCAATAGAACAGTTGCTAAATCCTACACAGTGTGAGCTTTCCTTTACCTGATTTAGCTGACATTGCCACTGGTTTCATGCAAACCATTGTTACAATTTGTAATTGAAGCTTAAAGAAACCTATAATATCTGATTAAGACAAAAAAAATTCTTAAAATTTGATTATTTTTCTAGTGTAAAACTTGCCTGTCCAGATAATTTTTCTGTTTTAGGCAAACAATAAGAACAACTTCCAGAAAAGTGGCCTATTTATTTTTCTTGAAAATAAATCTTTACACTGTATGCACCCTCACGTCCACAGACACACATCACCAAAGACAACACCTTGACAGTTTTCCGCACTACATATAAAACAATGCAATTAACTTAGCAAAAGAGAGACAGAAAACTGAAATAAAATTAGATTAAACTGACCGACACTTGACAATCACAGCTATTAAATATGAAACCTTTTGCTGTGTAGGTTATGCATTCAGAGGCCCAGCCAAAATGTCCTCACACTGTAGGGTTCATAAGATATTTGGTCCTCACTCGGCAACAAGAACACACACACACATCCACGGCTGCAATAACATGCCAATCATTCCAGTAGTAATGAATGCTGTGTGGCCACATGGAGCCGCAGCAGCAGCGGCTTCATGCTGAAACAACAACACAGGAAAACACTCAGTGCTTATGTGTATGCTATAATGTAAACTATAATTAAATTGATCAGTGCTCCAGTCAATACAGTCAATCATCTCTAAATCTAACTCGAGTGATTAACTACCAGGGTCATTAAATGACAGGGTCGTTGGTTATATTCTCACAGACACCATTATGAACTTGCATGTGCTGTAAATACCGGCACTAATAAAAGGTCAACTGTTACTGTTGCATTAAACAGCGCGCAGTAATGTGGGATATTTATTTTACATGCGAGTGTGTTTAACCGTGCCCATCATAAAGACAAGCAGACAAGCTGCAACAGGAGGGCCATTCTTAGCCATCTCAAAGGAATGCACACACACACACACACACACACACACACACACACAGAGTTACTCAAGCCTTTTAAACCATAAGCCACTTATAAACCATAGGAAGTGAATATATTTTGGCTGGTCTTCACAACGTTTTGAAGGTTAAGATTATAGGGTTAGAATAAGTTTTAGTTACGGGCTAAGCATCATTCTTGTGATATAATTTTAAGATCCTCATCCACCCCTACCGAACAGTTGCTTTCTCCCAAAAAGATGGACTTTTTTGGGAGAAAGCAGCTGTGAAGGTTTGGCTGTCGCCCAGACCAGGTGACGTAAGCAACACTGCCGCACCTTTGTTGACATTCATCACTCTTTGCTAATTGGACCATTAAATCCGTGTGTGTCTTTCCCACTATTGACACTATAACTTTCCTTGCCTTCAGTAACTGAATCATATTCACTCTTGCGCAAGAACAATGAAAAACAAACTGATGAGCTGCACTGGGGCTGCACTGAGTGACATGTTCTGTCATGAACAGTGTGGCCACTGTTGTTTATTTCAAGTCAATGCCACATAACCTATCCTGCCGAAGTAAATGAGTAGTTGATAATTAAAACTCACTGTCGGTTTTGTTCCATTCTTTTGAATTATTTATGATATCAAATACAGTTGCAGCCCTTTCCTTTGACATGTAATAATGTGTATTTATACAGTTAGAGTGACTAATTTCTTCAGAAAAGTAAATCCACATACCATATATTACATTTCATTAATATCAAACTTTTTCTGAGATGTGTTGCTGTCATCAAATTCAAAATGAGCTACTATTATTCATGAAATGGGAAAATGTCTCAGTTTCAACATCTGCTCGGCTGTTTATTTTATAGTGGGAATAAAATATGGGTTTACAACATTTGCAACTCATTGCATTCTGTTCTTGTTTATATTTTACATAGTGTCCCAACTTTTTGGGAATTGGGGTTATATGTATCTAACTGTATATGTACCTGATATAAGAGAAAAATATATTAATATTTTTTTGTTGCCCTCAAGTCTTATGGAAGACCATTCCATAGGCACGGACCATAGCAATGAAAAAAGGCCTCACTGTGTGTTTCTGTTTTGATTTTAGCGATACTTATAAAGTCACTGAAGAACCGAGGCTTCAAGATGAGAGGTCTTAAACTCGAGGCCCAGGGACCACATGCAGCCCTCCACTTGATATTAGCTTACAATGAGTGGAATTAGTTGAAGGGTTACATCTATTTTCTCTTGATAATGTGTTAAAATTTTTATTTGGCAGTAAAAATGTATTTCAAATATGGCAGGGTGAATGAAATAAAGACGAAACGTATCCCCTGTAATGTCAATACCTGCAATAAAGTAGGAAAACTTTGACCAGCTGCCTCTTGACCAGACTAGATACTCAGTGTCCCCATTGTTATATGAGTTTGTGGGATTAACACCATTATGAGCATTAAAAAATATCTCAATTTGAGTAATGTGTCCTCTCTTTCTGGTCCTGATCAGTTTTGTGGTGTAGATGTAAATATGGATAATCTGCAAACTTGTCTTTGCGGAATGTCAACAAGGCAGTGCCCAAATTGTGAATCTCTAGGCTCCCATTTTTTAATCTGAAAATGGGAGTTCAGATTTTTATTAGATAGCTGTCAGTATATAAACAATCTGTGGATGAGGGGAGTGTTTTTACTTCCTGATTAGTTTTACTGGGAAACCAGAAGTCTACCCTCATTTTTGATATATAAACTATACTTGCACAAAAAAATGTCACTGTACTATTTTGGTACAATGGCGACAAAGTTTCTATTCTATTCCATTTCATTCTGTTTCTATATTGTTGACAGCACGCTAGGGATGCAGCTGTTTTGTTTCGAGTGCATGTATTGTTCTTTGTTGTCTTTACCGTTTTCCTCAGCGTTAGCATCCGTATTAAAATGATGGAACAAGAGTGTCTTGTAACTTTTTAATGTTTATTTTTGTCAATCGAGTGATATATTCAATGCATTTATTGAGGAAAAAAGGATATATTAAATTGTTGATTTGAGCGTGATTAAAAAAATCAAATATAGTTCATTTAAATTACTAACTGTTTCTTATATTGTGCAAGTTACTTGACTGATGCCTGTGTGAAGGCTGCGTTTGCTATGAAATGGTATTTCATGCAGTGCATTGTAAACTTGTTGAACGAGGTACAGTTCAAGTCACTCTTCCTCCTTCCATCTTGACACTTCCATTTAAACAATAAAACATTAGTGAAGCCCCAGACATAAACCTCCCTTTACATAACAAACAAGTTAGCACCTTCTACAAAACTGTCAAAACTACAGTATGTCTCTTGGACACCTGTTGCCCAAAACATACGGACAGTCTGGAGAAAGTGAGAGGAGAGGAGTGACCTTTCCATGCGTGCAGTGGGGAGGTAACGTAATTTAGGGTAAAAATAAGGCTGTCCGGATTTAAAAACAGTAGTAAGCAGATAAGGAGGGTGAAACTTTAACACAATGACCTCTGATCTCCCAGACAGAGGGACTTAAGAGTATTTTCCAAGAACCCTCACGGCTTTTCTTTAAAATTTTGTTTTTGTACTTTAACTCTACAAAGTATTTATTTATTTTAATGTATATTAGTTTCTTTCTCTTTCTTTATTTTTGTCATGTTTTATGAGAAAGACAATTTAAAGTAAAATCTTTATCTAAAAAGGACATTTTCTCATAGTTTTTCATCTTTTTTTTTATTTCGTCACCAAAGAACAAAAGAGAGCTCCTTCTTCAGTGACAACAGTCGGCCCCTGAGGTAAGTGCACGGCACCCACACTATGGCAATATGACTGCTCCAAGCCGTAAAACTGACACAAACATAAAACTGACACAGATGAGCACAAACACTGACTATACTTAGGGTACTAGGACACTTGATTTACAGTGGGACCTATTCATTCTAAGATTACATTACAGGGAATAGGTGACGGCACATGCTGCATCAATAATTACAAAAACAATGCGACATATTCATGCATCCTATAACAGTGCTTCCCTCTTTTCTTCTCCACTGCGAACATGTTCATGTGTAACTTTGCTATTTCTATCCCATGACGCAACTGTCTATGCACATGGTCCACATCCACCAATGCACCAATCCCTGAAGTGAACATTTGTGTTCATGTATGGGGATTTATTCATTCACACATAAATACACTGCTGAAAAAAAAACACAGGTATGAAGCCATACTGTCACATGTGTGTAAACACAAGAGGAATCCTGTGTGTTTCAGTGTTCATACCAGAAAAGGTCCCAAAGAGGTAACATAAACAAGTACACACACTCACACATGCCCATTATGACAATACTGAAAACACAAGGTAAAGAAAAACAGAGCGGAGGAGATGAGGAGACAATGATAGATGGATAGAGGGAGAGGATGGAGTGATGAGGAAGAGGAGGACAGAAGCACAGAAAGATGACAGACGGTGCCTGAGTGTTTAGTGAGGCAGGAAAAGGAAAGTGGGGAGATGGAAGGAGAAAGACAAATAGTGATGAAGAGGAGAACAGGGATGGGTTACACTGTCAAAAAAAAAGAAATCTACTGAATTTGATTGTGCCTGTGATTAAACTGTACTTTGCCGGCATTTAAATCTGTGACTACAATTAATACAAAAAATAATACACATTCAATAGCACTGTGCTCTAATGTCTGTTTACCTGTAATTTTTACATTAATCGGGTTAGAAGAAGGTGGAGAAAGATGTGTATAGTCACACACACAAATGAAAGTGAAAGCATTTACTGTGTGCATGCGTGTGTGTGCATGGGCACGACTGTGAGCATTGTTTCATCTGTACAACTCTTTGAAATGCAGGAGTCCCGTTACTCTTATTAGCAGCACTGCTGACAAGTTGGCAGGTGAAGAATGCAGCAGAAGTTCAAAGAGTATGTGTGTGTGTGAGAGAGAGAGAGAGGGAGAGAGAGAGATGGGAGAAAGAGTGAGAGAAGGAGAGATATGGCTGCTTTTATTTATTTATATGCTCAAACTGAGAAAAATGAAAAAAAATAAAGACAACAGAAGAGAAAATAATAAATCAGTGACTGTAATTTTGCAAGTGTAAGAGAGAAAACAGCTACTATATGTGTGGTCCAGCTGTTCATGTGTATCTGGTATTCTTTATGTTGTGGGGACCTAAATCTGTTTACACAGTCACATTATTTTTAAGTCCCCATAATATAAATTACCATGTTTTAAGGTGAAGCCATGCTCTTAAGTTAGGATGAAGTTAGGGTTAGGTTAAGTTTAGGGTCAGGGTTAGGGCACTAGTACTAATGGTTAATGTCAGACTAAGTCTCCAGGAAATGAATGTAAGTTAATGCAATGTCCTCTGAAGTCATGGAAACCTGTGTGTTCTTGTACTTGTTGTAGAGCGAGAACCAAACTCGTATAAACCCTGAGAACATTTTGACAAAATGAGGACATTTTGACTGGTCCTTACTTTCTGTCACCCCTTAAAAGGGCCTTTTCAGGGTTAAGACCTGGTTTTAGGGTTAGGATTAGAATTGGGTTTTGTGTGTGTGTGTACTATACCAGTCTTTGGTGAGGATCCAGAGACGCTGAGCGAACACTCCATCTTGGCTGTTGTCGACGGATAAACACTGGTGTCGTCCGAGTGGATGGCAATGGAGAAGGAAGGGCCTGTGACAGCAACACATGAGCTTAAATGGACATTATTCAAAAAAATAAAAATAAAAACACATTTTGATACAGACAGGAAACATCAGGGGAAATCAAAAGGATTCATTTAAACACAAGCTGCTTTAGAAACATATACACTGCTCAGAACAATGAAGGGAACACGTAAAACATATATCCCAGATTTTATTTAAATATTCCAGTTGAAAATCTTTAATAATTACATATATTAGTTAATTAAGGAAAAAAAATGTAAGAAGCTGTTAGAATAAGCACATGGACATGCTCCTGATGAGATGATGGATGGTATCCTGCAGGATCTCGTCCCAAACCTGAATCAGGTGGCATCAGGTGGCAACGTTTCGGGTAGGCAGTGTATTTAAGACTGAGTAAAACAATCAACAAGTGTGTGCAAACTACTTAACGTGCAGGGATTTGTATACGAGTTCCATTTTGCTATTTTTAGAGATATTTGAATTTTAGTTACAAAAGATAAAGTAATGACCATGGTGTATTATTACACCATTTAAGGGCCACAGATAAACACAATAAATCAACTTCTATGTTTGGTGTTGGTCTTATGTTCATTCATTTTAACAATAAATTTTTTTTTCTAGTCCCCAGTTAACCAGTTCTTCAGACATAAAAAAGCAAAAACACAACAAAGACATATTTTATGGAGGTATTACTTACATACATGATTGCGTCTCCAGGTTGGTAAAATTAGAGATAAAAGCTTGGAAAACTATAAAATTGTCAAATTAATGCTACTCATTTTGGCAAACGATAGATTTAGTATAAAAAGGTGGCAAATCTACATACTGGCTCCCATTCGAGTGAAAAGATGCGAAGAATGTGACCATTCAACTCTGAATTATTTAACATTAAATGTGCTGCTGAGACTTTGCATCATGTATATCTTCACAGATGATCATGTAAATGAAGAACCACCACAACACATTTGAAACACTCTGGAATCTTGGGAGGCCTGCCCGTTTGTGTATGTGCTCATAACACACACACGCACACACACACTACATAGAGCTTCTGCCCTAAGGCAAGCATAACGACTTCTTGAAAACAGCATGGCTTGAAGCCTAAACACTGTCAGTGGCTGGGTTCTGGTGGGGGTTGTGTGTTGTACTGTGTGAGGTCAAGACAAAACGTTAAACTAGGATATGCACTGTAGAACGCTTGAGAGAGAGATGCACACAGGCACACACTACGCGAGTCGGGAAAGAAAAGCAAAACGGCGGTGCAGATCTTAGCAGCTGGCTGACTGGCCCAAGGGCTTCACTTTGAAGACATCCCATAGAGAGCGAGGGTGAGAAAGTGAAAGTATGGTGAGGAGAACGGGGGAGGAAAAGCAGCGAGCAAAAAAAAAAAAAAAAAGACTGAGAAAGTAAGGCTCAACGGCTGCTGCCCTCCCCAGAGAAGGAGAGTGCTGCCATCTCGCCACCTTTACTCCACCGTCCATCTCATCCACAAACTGCATAATGTGCAGGCGGATCCTTACACAACGGTGAGCTACTTTAACCGAGTCTACCTAGCCTGGCTAGTCTGGAAAAGGGTGTAGTCATGTCCCACTTCCAAGAGGCATGACCAAACAGATGGCAACTGAAAACACGGCGCTAAACGTGCTAGTTGTAGAAGTGATGGTGTCTGACAACTTTTGGGGCAAGTCGCGTAAAATGCAAGCAACAGCCAAATAGAAAGACGGCCGCCCTTTGGAGCTGAATGGACACTTTGCCGAATACTTGTATATTTGGACAAAGACATCGTCGAATCAAAATTGTAGCTGAGTTGATGCAACCGTAGATGCAACTGCAGCTTAAGTGCTTACAGTATATGTCACTGAAACATTTTCAGTAACATACAGTATATTATTTATATTTACCCAGGTCAGCCCAACTCAATCTGGACTCTGATGCTCATTTTTTTTTTTATATTTTAAAAAAATCTAATAAAAGACAGTGTCAGGGTTAAAGGTGATTAGGTGACCTAAAGGTCAGACTCAACATTTCTCCCTGTTTCCATTCTCTATGCTAAGGCGCTACAAGCTGCTACTTCTCGTTACGTCATTCCGGAAATTGCGTAATGCAAACCAGCCAAGTCTTCAATTAACTTTGTGGAGAAAGCTGTATTAGGATTAGTCACTTATCCCTTTTCGCAGCACTTCTACTCGTCCTCCATTTTCCTCCCACGTTCCCCTTCTTCTTCACTCTACATCTCCTTTCTATCTTATCATTGTCTCTTCAATCTGTAAATTACTACATCCTTTTGTGCCTACATCTCACTCGACATCATTACCATCTCTCTATCCCAGTCTTGCTTAATGTCCTTGTCATCGGTTTTCTTTTAATGTCCCCATCCTCGGTCCACTTCACCACCTCCACTGCTGCTTTCTCTTTATCCCCCTCTCCTGTCTATACACTCTATTCCCCATCCCGTCTCACTCTATCCAGACAAATAAAAGACAATAAAGAAGCCAAGTGACAGTGGTGGGCATTCAAGGTGTGTCTCTCTGTCTGTGTACATCTTTATATTTGCTCATTACAGAATTTTTGCTTCTTATCATTGACTGTGTGTGGGTAGACCATGTGAGTGAACACAGGGGATAAATAGTTTTATTAATAGACACTAATAGATTTCCAGGGTTTTTAATTCAGTTGGTTCAGATTGTTATGAATCTGAATAAGTGATCTGACTCACTAAAAGGGCTATGAATTAATAATGAAAAAAGCATTTCTCTTTGTCACGCTCTTTATTCATGGCATGATATTTCCTTTAATAGAAACAGTGTCTTTAGAAGAAACAACTTCTTTAGGATGAATTAGCAAGAAATCCACAGTATTAAATTAACAGTGGAGCACAGTAGAATTTCTGAAGAAGTGGGGAACAGATGGTCTTTTAGGCGAAGTTGCCATTCTAAATTCACATGTGGAAGTTCATTTTGAAAGACATTCTCAGAGTTCCTTTAGCATACAAATACTGGAACCAAGTGTTAGCAGGTTTCAGCATCATTACTGAGTAGTTATTAGACTATTAGACAGGGTTGGATGTGAAATAAGGATTTTGCATCTGCATCATGTGGGATTCACAACACTTCCAAATCTTTCCACATTGATAGAGGCTAACTTCTGATGGAGTCAGTGCATCGACCAAAAACACATTTTGGTCTTTAAATAATGAGACTGAGGGCACTGTGTGTCAGTTAATTAAATATCAAATTTGTCTGATCACCTCTGATGGGTATTTTGATCAAACTTCTTTAGCATGTGAAGATGACTTTTCAGAAAATCTTTTTATGCAAATACTGGTGTGTTAGATTTGTAGTTGGAATATCTGAGGTCATGGGGAGTTCCTTAGCACTGCTTCTTTTACCATTAATAGCACTTCTGTCATATTTTTTTCCCAGTAAATCAGACGTACACATAGCACATTTTCATTCTTTGTGTGCGCAAAATACCATGCTGATCTTGTTATCAATTGGTATTGCTAACAAAGGCTTACAGTGGCTAGTCCTAGATATGTGTCCAAGTTCTCAACTCAAAAACAATAAACTTAGGGGTGATTTGACTCCAAGTTTCGATGAAAATGGAACACAGCATGTATTACGTTCTTTTATCTATGATCAACATGTGTGTACAGTTCATGCTTATTTAATCCATCTTGATTTTAAAAGGAAAATAAACTAATTATTTCTATTTCCTAAAAAAGAGCGAAAAGACACACACTGACTCACCATTTTCCTGAAAGTCAATTCGGACTTTGTTGGATTCTGCGCTTGTGGCTTTGGTCCAAGTTTGTCCTGGCTGCTGTTTTGTCCATGCAGTGATGTCACACCAGTAGTAACCTCTGTCAGAGAGCTGGACACCCGCCAGGCGAAACCGAAACTCTACTGGGCTGGACTTTGTCAGAACCAAATTGTCTCTTACCAGAGAGAGAGTGATCAAACATTTGGAAGTTAAAACACAGACCCGGAAAATATACTGTATGCTGATGTAGTGATATTTTCACTGTGTACCTCCTGTTGGGGTCTGTGGCTCCACCATGCTGCATGACGTTGTCTGGGCTGAGAGTCATGATGGTTCTCACGTTGCTCTCCAGGCTCTCCTGTGATTGGATGAGAACCGAGTAGCCTGCACTGCCGAGGTTCTCAGTGCTCACGGTGCAGCTCATCTCAAAAGTAGCCCCGCCCACGGAGGCTTCACGGATACGTTTGGCCATGACATTTAGAGTTGGACCTGAAAGTATCACCAGTCCATTGATGAGTCCATGAATTGACTTTGACAAAGACATCATTCAAACACTCCATAGTGTCAAGAGGCCGGGCATGGGGTGGGAGATCCCCACAGGAAGTGATGAACAATTACACCATGACATTACACATCTGATTCAAAGCAGGCTCACACAAAGAACAAACGAGTCACTACATGCTCAATTAACTACAGATAGGGCACAGAGTTCAGCATGTGGGACTGAAATAAAGAGAAGTTTGTGAGGGTGTTGTGCATAAGACAGGTTGAGATGATAACAAAATTCTGTTATTATGTTGAGGTATTTCTCTGGTGCAGTCTGGAAATGATCTTGACACATTAGAGCTCAATCATAAACTCCAGCAGCAGGGTTTTACCTCCCCTCAAATGTGATTCATTAAATCCCAGAATACAATGTTGAGTAGCAGGATAAATGTTCCGTGCACATATTAAAGGAAATTTTGGAGACACAACTAAATGTTAATTTAAGGTTAATCAACGTCCTATAAAATGCAAAAAAATAAAGCTGCCTTACGTTTGGTATCCCATTGCACATTCACTGATAAGCTCTTGTACTGAGTGGTCTTCACCAGATCACCCTGGCTGCTGACGCTCCATGCAGACACAGTGCAAGAATACTGACCCATATCGATCTCCTATCAACAAAATAACAAAATGAGAGGTGAACTCTTTTTTTTTTTTTTTATCTTATAACTTTAGCGGTTATTTGGGTAAAAATTACAATTACAAGTCTGAAAGAAATGTACGAATATTCAATTTGACTGTCATCTATACATGTATTACCAAGTGCCTGTAAAGCTGCAATAATGATGAAGCAAACAGAGCTCAAGTGTAACTAAACCCCCTCTTCTGAGGCTACTATGCCCAATCTGCATAGTAGCCTCAGATAGTAGCCAAATCTGACATCAGTTACAACTACTTGGAAAATCCCAACCACAAAACCAAAACCAGAGCTTATAAATAAGATACTCTGTGTCAAAGGCATCATCTCCTGAAATGACTAAACCGAAATGCGCGAATTAAACATGTCATCATTACTTTTACAGTTTTTGGTTTTTCTACCTGTGTGCGGAGGATTCGCAGTTTGAACGTGTTGGGCTGTACTCTTATTAGAGACAACGCGCCACTCTTCAGGCGGTCAAAGTATGTTGACCCTGGCAACAGGTTGCCATTTCCATCCAGAGAGCCGATGTGATGCGAGGTCTGAGGACCACCTCCTGCACCTGCAGGTGATTGGACAGACAGAAAGACAAATCAGTCAACAAAACATTACACAGCAAATTCCAGTCTATATATGTTTCTTTGGAAAGTACCAGGAAGTGTTGTGTACTCCCATGTGACACCAAGGCGGCCTCCCAGTGGTAGATGGGTAATGTTGCTCACAAGGCAAGCCAGCTCTGTGGGTTCAGCTGTCATGAGTGGGTTGAGGGCGGGTTCAAGGGTCACAGTAAAGTTAGGCTCTAAGAAGAAACAAGCGAAAAAGGTCAAAATTATTTATTTTTGATTAGGTAGTAGATATTTGATATTTAAATTTTAAAAAGAGACATTTACACTGAGATAAAATAAGCCCAGCCTTAACCTTTGTACTACATTGTAATGTTTCATCAATCAGCTCTCTTGGTATTTAACATTGTACCAAAAAAACTTTACACCAATAAATCAATACAGAAACTAAAATGTCTTCTCAACACTCCTTCTCACCTCATAATGCTTTATATCATACATTGAACATGTGTGCAACAGATTGTCATACTTCAACATAAAGTTTACATACAACCAGCTATGTTATAGCTTCCATGTGAAAAAAATGGGGATTTAATTCGACCCCACCCGACAAACAAGCTCAGTTGAAAGTGTAACTAAGCAAAAGGAAGAGTGTCATCTGCAAAAGGCTTAATCCAGCACCACTAAACCTGAAGACCAGTGAACATTTGAAACCAACTAATGTCATTAAATACAATTATTCCTACTTCCTCTGCTGCCTCCAAACAAAAATTTCCCCTTATTTTCAACAGTTATTGCCAGGGTTCTTCCTTGGAAAGTATCTAAGGCATGACCAGAGAGTTGCAAAATCTTCTTGCTAGCCACTTTAAATAATAAATAAAGGCTGCTAAAAGGGGTATAAAAAGTAGCAAAATCTGCAAAATCAAATCTTTGTTTTCCCTGAATCAATACTTCATCGTACAGTTTACATACAACCAGCTATTTAACAGCTTCTATGTGAACAAAATTGGGTCTTAACTTGACCCCACTAGAACAACAGGCCCATCCTCATTCATAAAACATCACACAAACCTGCTGTGTCAATCACAGAGATAGGTTCAGATTAAGCAAAAAGAAGAGTGTCATCTGCAAAAGGTTAAATCCAGCAACACTAAACCTAAAGACCAGAAAGTGCAGCCAGGCATCTAACACTACAGTCTCTCGTGAAGTTAGTTTCAGGGAGAGATGTGTGTTCTGATGGAAGTGGAAGGAAGTGGGAAAAAGTCGAAATTTATCAGATCCCACCCCTTCTCCCTGCACCTATAATTTATGTTTATTTTATACATATACTCAGTTAAACATATTATAATTGTTATTATTTAGACATATTAACATTATTAATTGTGTGTCACCATATACAGTCATGATCACATTAACTTCAATTAAACGAGGCTTTGAGGCAGAGGAAATTCCTCTATCATTTTTTGTAATCAAGTTACTCGAGGAATCGTTTCAGCCCTACAATAGTGACAATACTATTACTCCCACCAGTATCTCTACTACTACCACCAACAATAACCAAATAACAATAACAGCAACAACAACAATGTAAATTGAGACACAGAACCCTCAAACAATAGTAATCCCTTAAAAAAAAAGGAGTATCATTGCTGTGCCTTGTCCCGATCCTCATGATACTAACCTGCAATGTCTATCACAAAGTCGGCTCAAATTAAAAGAAATTCATCTACAAAAGGTTCATACCTAAAGAATATTCATTTAATCCTACAGTCTGCATGAAAGAGAGACGTGTGTTCTAATGACTGCACAAGAACTGAAACCAACTAATGATATAAAATCAATTTCCTGTGCTGTTAAGAGTCCCTGTAATTTCATCAGGCATTGCCAGGTTGTCACTTCACGACAGCAGAAATTCACAAGACATATAAAGTCTGTTTTTTTAAAATAGATCTGATGACACAGCCAGACAACAAAACGGCCTAAAATAACGCTGTTAATCATGTGGGAGGAGGTGTGGATCGGTGTTAACAGTGTGTGTGTGACAGAAAGATAGAGAGATCACAGGTATGAAAGTGGTCATTGTTTAGTTTTTTTCCTGGTCATTGATGTGTGATGGTGCAATCTGCTCTGACTGAGAATTTACTTCACCACCTACCACACACACACACACACACACACAAAAGTTTGTACAGCCATCCTTATAGGGACTTCCCTTCTTTTACACAGACTAAACAAATCGTTATTAACTAAACAGTTCCTAAGAAATGAGGTTCTGCCTCACTAGGACCAGGTTTCGGTCTCCATTAGGACAACTGGTTCTGATGAGGTCAGTGTTTATGCCAGAAAAGGTCCTAACATACAAGAACACACACACACACACAGTTGGCACACCAACACTAACACATACGCAGAAGGAACTATAAATCCAAGTGCAAATATAAATGTGAGCGTGTTTGGCAAAGGAGGAGGGTTTTCATGATGTCAGCTGGACGTCGCCGACATGCGTGTCGCGCACACACACACACACACACACAGTGACTCATAACACCGTCACCATCTGCTGCAAAACACACACTTTGATCAATGGGAATGTGCCGTTTAACCATGTGCCTCTCTCTCTCTCTGTGTGTGTGCCATATTTAGTAGCGCAGTCGCTTCTCACACAGTAGCTGATTCTGTACAACATCATCGTTGTACAGTAAATGACTGATATAGTGTAGCTGACAAACACAGAGACAATAATAAAGATATAACTTCAAGGACACACAATTGGCAAATTGATTAATTCAACTTGTTTTTTTTAACAAAACCTTCATTTATAAAGGTTATTTAATGTGGTCTCATTTTCAAAATTTATGAAGTAAAATATATTATAAACAGCCATGTATTCAGATTTAAAATTTTTTGTATTTTAGAGAAATAGAAAGTGTTTTAATCGAGACACTAAGATTTTTCCCAATGAAACAGAATGGAAAATTCCACCCTCCACCTAGGCTGCTCACTGACAGCAGCAAACTCTACTAAGATATGAACCTTGCTTTTTGGAGGCTACATCTTGACTTGGAATCTTCATCATCCCCAAATCCATTGCATTGCAGTTGACTTGTCACTTTAATCAAAAAAAAACACAAAAACACTGAAAAAACTATGCAGGATTTTACCCCAGTAGCATGCAAAACAGATGCTGACCTGCATTAGCATCTTTTAAATATCTTTGGGATAAGCACTCTCTGAGCATTTAAGTGTATTTGCACTTTCTCAATTTTTGCTATTGTTTCAAAGGTGTTTGCTCGACCATTTTTATGGTCGATGCCTTTTGCTTGTTAGCTTGCCAGCAGACATATAAGCAAACACGTTTGTTTTGGTGGGTGGTTGGCTGTTCTTTCATCAGCATGGAAATGGCTACATGGCCTGTGTTTGCCAGTTCTGTTGAAAACAAACAGGTTATATGGCCTATAACCATTATTGCAATATTTTTAGGATATTTTTAAATCTCCTCTATATCAATGTATAAATGTTAAATTGACACCTTGGATGCATAACACTGACTTTTTTTTTTCTATATTTGTGTGCAAAAATGGGAAATTCTTCCAGAGAATTCCAGTATATTAAAATATTTTTTTTTACATGAAAATCAAACTTAACTTATATGATTCGGCTTAAATTATTGATTCTCAGCACCGCAAACTCAATTAGTTTGTTTCATCTTTGTTGTTGTTGTTGTCAGCTGTCACTGTCAACAAAGACAATGTGCAATGTAGGACAACAAACACAATCACCTGCACTTTCTGCATGCGAGTTTTAAGAGTCAGTGATGTAGCCCACCCGCCGTCACATCCCCACAGGCAAGTCTAACTCATACGTAGCTCGAGCTGCTCTTTTTTTTTTTTTGCATTTTCAAAGCTCAGAGAGGAAAAAATATAATAAGAATACAAAACAAGCTTTAAAAGATGGAAAATGATCCATAAGTGTGAAGCGCTGACAGGCAGAGTTAAGCAAAATGGGTCAATGTCAACAACATAACAGACAGCTTACATGTGTGTTGCACTGCGTCTCTTTACTTTAAAGTGCTCCTATGAGTCACAAGCTCTGCATTTGCAGTGAATCTGATGATTCTTGTAAATAGTACAGAAAAAAAAGCACTGGCAAACAATCAAATTAGAACAGAAAAAAACACAACTTGTAATTATTTACACTGAACAATCTACGGGTTAGTTAATCATTTGGTCCATAATAAATATTAGGTGTTGTTTTGTCAACTTAAGAGAAATTACTACAATTTTCTGTTAATTTTTACAGCCTCTCCATTTCCAATTTATCCACATTACATATTGTTTAAGAATTACTTAAATAATACAGTTCATCATGAAATTGTAGTGAGCTTGTTGCAGTAGCTTGAAGGGCTAAATTACCCATGATCCTTCAAGTTTGAAGTTCTGGGTCAACTGTACTGAATCATAAATTATGTGGCACTTTGGCTGCAGTTTTTTAAGTGTGGTTAAAAAGGGTATTGAGACACTGTCAGCCTATGACATCTTGAGATTATGTTTGAGGCTTTACCTCACAGTTAAACAACCTTTTCTGAAGTTTGTAAACCGCTCACTCTACTGCACCAAAGTCTACAGGAAAAATAAGCTTTTTAATCTCACAGGGACACAGGAGCTCTACTGATCTAAATTTAACACACACACATAACGCAAATCAGGAGTCCACAAGAGTTACAGCTCAGGCTGCGCCACACACATGGGTTTGCACAACCATTTCTCTTTCAGTGACATTTCATTCATTCACAAAGCCTTATCCCTAACCTTAACCTAACCACAATTAAAATCTAGTGCTTTTCCACTACACAGTTTCATCACGGTTCGGCACGGCACGGCTCGACTAGACATTTTCCATTACTATACTACCTCCTTGACGTGGGCGGCTGCACAAAACTGCTGTGACATTGTTAGAGTACTGAATTATTAGAATCAATGAATTAAAAAGATTAGTTCAGTACTTCCTGTATGACCAGAGCACACACTCTGTCTGAGACGCTGAACTAAAATATGGTAGACAGTATTACCGCAAGTGGAAAACCATAAAAACTGAATAGAGCCGTGCCGTGCCATGCCCAGCCGGGCTGGAGCTGTTTAGTGGAAAAAGTGCCATTAATCCTAAACCAGTTCCTCTGAATTGAGGTTCTGCTTCATTCGCACTAGGGACGGGCATTTCTCCCAAAAATGCTATTTAAATATTCAGTGGAATTATTTTCTAAAATTTGGTGCATGAGAGCAGCTGAAATGAATGCAGGGTTCACCTGTGTGTTCAGATAACAAGATGCATTCAAAGACCCTTGTGAATTTACAGGATGTGGAGTTTAGAGGAGCATTCAAGAAACCTTGTAAATTTCATCACTTCTGCAAACACTAACAAAAGCCACGTTTCCACTGAGTGGACCGGTTCGGTTTGGTACAGTACAATGCATATTTTTTTGTGTTTCCATTAGGAATAGTTCCAAAATGACCAGCCTCTACCGTTCCAGTTTTTGGCACCCTTCCCTTGGGATACCAGACTAAAATGGTATGATAAGGTCAGAGTGAAGCTCCACCCACGACAGTCAGGTGTTTAGGCGAAAGAAAATCTTACTCCCTTGCAGCCCAAGTTTTTTCAATGTCCACAATCTATTCTCATACAAAGCTTGATGTCTTGTTTAGACAGACACAAACCAACCAGTGGTGTCTGTTGTGTTGCATTCAACGTTGCTGTTCGTTGTCATCGCGCTTGTAAAACGTCAGGCGACATAAGTCGCTGATGTGGCCATCAGGCACTTCTCAACCCCATTTACCATGCACCACCATGTTTAGTGTTCTCAGTCAAAATGCAAGCCTCACCCAGGGCTTAACCATTCCAAAACCATACCATACCAAAAATGCTTGCTGCTGTTGCCAACAGTAACTTACTGACATTTTATGATCAAGTGAATAAACAAATACTAGTGCCTATCCCGAATTAGGATCAAGTTTTAGTCTCCATGAGGACTACTGGTCCAGACAGCAAAGGTCCTAGAGAGGTAACAACGAACATGAACACAAACACCAAACAAGCATTTGTGTTTCTATGGGAGTTAAGAAGGTGTGACCAAGAACATGTTTGGCAAGTTTTTTGCTGCGTCATTTGCAGGTGAAGTGTGGAAACATTCCACTTCTAACAGGAAGAATAGAGTGACCATGGCACCAAGACCGATAGGAGATGGCAGAGCCACTGGTTTCCCCCTGAGCAGGAGTCTACTGCTGTATTCTGCCAAAACAACCATTTGCATGTGTTGACACTCGTATTGTGTGTGTGTGTGTGTGCGTGTGTGTGAGGAGTGTGTCAGATATGAATAAGCCACTCGAGCTGTTTTCTCTTCCTGTCAACAATCGCAGGACTGAGGGGAGGAACGAGCTGACACACACTGAACAGATGTCCAGTCAACATCGCAGATTACAGCTAAAACAACATGTAATCAGATTACCTCCTGAGCAGTCATAATACGGTCATCTGTTACAACAAATGTCAGGTTTATATTACCAAGAGATGGAAACCGATTTCTACATATCTGATATCAAACAAAAAGGGATATTTTAACATTTAAGCCCATTGTGAAGTGTGATATTCTGACAAAATATTTTTTTTAAATAATATTTTTTTCCCCCTTTCCCATTGAAATCCCCTTTCAATGTCATCAACTTTACTATCACACCTTGTTACTCACACAGGGAATGTAACAAAGGCTATGTTTTTAAAAATCAACATAAATAACACATAAAATAATACTTTTCAAGGCTCTAAAAATTATTATTTTTTCCCCCCACTTATGTCCAGTGAGAAATGTTCCCTGACTTCAAAATTACATCGCTGAAGTGGTGTTAGTGGTTCCAGTCTCAAGTGCACCAGCAGAGCGCGGTTTCGGCAATCAAAACAACATTAAAATGTCCACGAGAAGTCATCTGTCTGTTGCTGCGTTTGTCTACACTGAAGCGAGCAAGTTTCAGGTTTGAGTTCGTTCAGGGCCGGCTACAGAAGGCCAGCTATGTTCAGTTTAATTGCTTGTAATTAGTTTGCTCAAATTTTGATTGTAATTGTCTAATTCTGTATCTATGCATCATTCCTATTTGCCGAGACATCGCTCTGCAGCGTTTTAGTCCCCCTTGCTGTCCTGTTATATTGACATTTTTAGTCTGTGCATAGCGAAGCATGCAATATATACAGTATGTAGGATTTTTGGATTATATCGGGATTTCTGTCCAATATCCAATCCACTGATTTTGACCAGTATTGGACTGATATCAATACTGAGTATCGTATCAGCTCACACCTAAGTAAAGACACTCCTTCAAACAGATCAGCAAATCTGTCCTGAAGCCTTAAGATTGAAGTTTTGGCACTGCTGCAGGAGAGGATGGGTCCCTGCAGCATCTCTGTCACTCTCAACCGAAGCTCAGTTTTTGTCATAAACACAGAGAAACAATCGAGTCTCAAATGTCGAGGACAGTACAGAGGGGTATCAACACTAGCAGAGCTGATCCGACTCCATGCATGACGACTGTGACAAATTCATTTACTGGATATCCTTCATGTCCTTACAAATAACTTCCTCCAGTTACGCCTAAACCCTCCCAAGTCAGCTGGGGGACTCACTCCCTCCAGGGCATCTGCACCGAGGTTCCAGGCTCTGCTTTCAGTCACGCTGGAGCGTGTCCAGTTGAGTGTGAGGCTGCGGCCTGAGCCACCTCCACTCGCTCCTCTCAGTGCGGAGGAGCAGCTGAACTGCACAGGGATCCACTCACATCACTGAATTCCTCACTGTGTTGCAGCTTGAGGTCAGACAGACCTCAAGGCAATGCCACTCGCCTGTTCATCTGCTGGTCACTCAAGTGGCTCAGTGCTCTGGTTCCCATCACTGTGGTCACAGAGGTGGCAATGTCCTCAACAGAAGACATGCCATGCCTCTATCAGTTACATTAGTCAAAATGTTTTCTACTTTAAATCAATTAAAATCCCCTTTCAATGTCATCAACTTTACTATCACATATTGTTACTCACACAGGAAATGTCACAAAGGCTTTGTTTTTAAAAATCGACATAAATAATACATAAAATAATACTTTTCAAGACTCTAAATCCTGAATAAATTTTCAGGACTCTTCAGTAAGTGATATCCTGCAGATATTACACAATTAAAGTGTTACTGTCCCAGTGACCATAACCCTGTCCCACGGCTGGATCCTTCTGAGGGACAAAAGTGAGGCACTCAGAAACAAGACGGTCTAGCCAACAGAGAACTTACGGGATCTATCACCAGTTCTTCTGAGATATGGTTCGGCAAACATTGGCTCCATTCAAAGGAGTCAACGAGTGCACACTCCAGAGAATCCAGCAAATCATTCGAGATGTAGCTAGTGACTGTAAGCCGCTGTAAGTTAACTGCTTTTTAACAATTGTCTGATCAACCACTTTATCAGGAAGTGTTCGAGATCCTGCATTCATAGTAAATGTGTGGTTTGAAGCAGAAATCACGAGTGAGGAGATGTATATACACAGTGTGCTCAACATTTTCGTTAATATTCTGATATACCAAGGGAAATAAGACATTTGAGTCAGCATGAAACACAAGTTATTCTTCTCAGAGTGAAGTGGCTCCACCGACAACAATTCCAGCTGACACAACACAGGCACAAGCATGTGCGCATGTACAGAGGAAATCTGTAGCCAAGGGTGAGAGGGATTTCACCCTCTTACTGTGTGCATGTGTGTGTATCGTTGTGAGGAGCAAAAAACTAAAACCACTGCAAGTGAGGACATTTTGGGAAAGTGGGAACATTTTGTCTGGTCCTTATAACTTTAAAGGGCTTTTTGGGGGTTAAGACCTGGTTTTATGTTTATGTTAAGAATTGGGTTTAGGTTAGGTTTAGGTTTAGGTTAAGGGTCAAGGATAGGGTTTTAGTTGTGATGGTTAAAGATAAGGGGCAAGGGAATGCATTATGTGTGCCCTCAGTAAAAATGCCACACAAGAATGTGTGTGTGTGTGTGGTATGGGGGTTCTTAAACAAGTTCTCCATCTTTTTGTGTTTCCTAGTAGGCTGACCTCACAGCATAAACACTGTGGGAAGAGGGGGTAACCTCAAGGCTGGGCCATCAACAAAACAGGAAATGACTGGCTAGCATCATAGACACATAAAAGGTTTGAGCTCATATTCATGAGCGAGGATGAAATGTGAGTTACATTTAATTAAAAATGTTGCTCTCCTGGTGTGTGTAAATGTATGTGTGTGTGTGTCCAGATGTGTGTGAGTTTCAGCAGGCGCTGCATGAGGGAATGTGCAGCCTTAGGGCTAAAATGTAGGAGGTTCCACCAGTGTGAACAGCAGCATACACCCAAGTATGTGGGGCACACACATAAACACAGATAAAGGCAGTGTTTGAAGCATGACTTTATGAATGTATGAATGTGTTTGCAGTTATTACTCTCAAGAGAAAGCTTCCATCAAAGTGGTTTTCTCCCTCTCGCTCTCACACACACACACACACACAAACACACACTCTCACACAAGTATGCAAATAAGTTGTGCACTACATCATTCCTGTAAACACACATACTCATGCAAGAAATTGACAAAATGTTCTTGACCACAAAGCCGGATTTTTTCCAAACATGAGTATGCATTTGTTTATCTGTGAGAAGTCCGTTTGATATTTCTGAATGTAACATTGTGTCTGAAGTCTTTGACAAGATGCGTGCACATGCACACACACACACACACACACCTCTCTTCACTGAGATCAGTTTGACTAGCATCTTCACATTAAATTATATAAAACTGCAATATCCCTCTGATGTTTATCATGTTTTGCCAGTGAAAAACTGAATTATCTCCTCATGAAACGACAAATATAACTTATCTCTCATGTCAGCTGCAGCTGCTAACAATGCTTATCGAATAACTATATTATTTAATATAGATTTGTTTGTATATTGCCAAATATACAAAAAAATCTATATTAAATAATATAGTAAAATAACTATATTATTTTATATAGATTTGTTTGTATATTTGCCAATACAGACCTATAGGAGAAATCATCCATGTATTTCAATACAAAATAATAGTCAGTGTACTTGCACTTGCATATTGCTGCTTGCCCTTCTGAATATCAGCCATAATCTAAAATTAACTGCCATTTCATTTCAATAACCAGCAGGAGACTTTTATTGTAAAGGAGCTGCAGGGAAACCCAAGACATTTGTCACCAAAATGTGAGTTTTTAATTTATCAATAAAAACTGTCAACAAAAAAGGGAACAAAATCAGATTTATATAAAAAGAAGGTCACGGAGGAAATAAGTCAGAAAGGAAGTGGCGGCGGAGTCACCATGTTAGTCCAACTGAAACTGTACTAAATCCAATTCCTCAACAAACCTTAGATAATGGATGTCGAGCTATTACCACATGCAGTGTTTGTTTTTTTTTCAGGTCAAATCATATTCCCTGGTCATCTATGGGACACACCACACTTCAAAAGAAGACATTTTTCCTGCCATGCAACCACTTCCCAAAGGTTTTCATGTAAAAAGGAGTATTGTGCGTACATGCACTGAGCCCAACAGACCATCTGTTCTTAAATACAACATTGAAGGAGTAAGAAGGCTTTAATCTATACACCATTTAAATACAAGAGCAAAAGCATTTTAGAAGAAGGTGATTTTGAACAGCTTTTGAATCGTCAGTTTGTTTTTATGTAATGTCAGTGTTTTCAATCTTCTTAATTAAACAGTTACTTTTTGCAAGGCTTGACTTTGTGTATTGTAGTAATACAAATAATCTACATATGCATGGCCAACCGAGCCTGGCCCCTTAAGAGGATGAGGCCCTGTGGGTACTGTGTGCATGTGAGAAAAGAAGAGAAGAAGAAAAGGAGAAGAAGTGGACATCTGATGTGTATCGTTAGCAGCCACAGTCTGTCTGAAACTCCAAAATAATACCGGGAATAGTAATTTAGTGGGGCTGTGTGGTACATGTTTACTCCGCTGTACGAACATTTAGTGCCTCTGTTCATGTAAGAGTTGGTCCAGACTCATTGACAGCCAGTTACCGGATACAAGCTAATAGTAAGCCAACGGGTAACTGCTGCGGTTTGGAACCGGGAACCGACCGGTATAAGTAACATAAGCATCTCAGTGACATTACCAAACCTGAGAGAACGGGCATAGATTACGAGTCGAAAAGCTGTTTAAGTCATACAGGGATTAAAAAAAAATGTAGCTACACATGGTCCACTGTTTGCAAGACTGACCTGCCCTGCATTACTTTAGTTTGGCCATGGCTCTGGCTAGCTTTATTGGTTGTGAGCAGCATCAGTTTAATGCCTTGAAGATGATTAGATTGAACGGCCAAAACAAAACCACAACAAAACAGGAGTAGCTGTTTTTTTCTCGTCTAATTTTTTTTTCCCCCCACCATTGATGCAAATCGTTGTGAAGTGGCTTCCCTTCAACTGATCCTACTTTGAAAGTTCAGGAACTTCCTGAAACAGCCAAGTTCTATATATATATATACACATATACATATACATATACACACACACACACACACACACACACACAGGTTTACAGTGCAAATTTGTGAAATGACTTTTTATAATACCTTCAGAGTTCCATTAGCTTCTTATTCAACTTCTAATTTAATTAAAACATTATTTTTCCGTCCTACCTGCATAGCAAAGCGCAGATAAAAAAGTGTCTGTATCTGCGAATGGCATCATACGATGATGGATTTTATTTTTTATCCAACTAAATGAAAAATAAGTTTCACCATGGTACAAAAATGTAAGCAGAAATGGGAAGAAAATGGAGGTGAGGCAGACAGACAGACAGACAGACAGACCATCCACCATGCCTGGAATTGATTGATGTGTCAACTGTGCTCGACACCACATCTCACACACACACACACACAGAAACACACCAGCATACCCAGTGGTAGCAGAGAGCAGGACAAACATGACTAATCTATCATCTCCATAGTGAGAGTCAACAGGCTGAATAGAGTATTAAAAAACTTCCCCTCAAGACTTTTCATCAGATTCACTGTAGCACACAACTGAACACAGTCATGTACAGAAGCAACACTCATTATACTTTTTTTTTTATTTATATCATTATTCGTTTGATCAGTTAATGTGACTTAATATGGAATTTCAACCATTCCCAAACTTTAAAATGAAAAATTTTGCATGTACAAATGCAAAATTTTTACTCACTGATCTGAGACACTTTAACCGTCACAGCGCTGGACTTCTTCTCAGCCGCCATGTGCCACCTCCCACCTCCTCCTGCGCTCTTTCCTCCTTTGTCGATGAAGGCTCGGACTCGGCAAGTGTATTCTCCTCCGTCCTCCTCGACGACCCCCCTCACAGACAGCCGGTACTCCCCAGCTCCTGTTTTCTCCAGGCTCGCCTCACCGCGCTTTGAGGTGCTCGAGGACATGTTGGAGATCACAACCCCGCCGCGCTCCATGGTGATGATGTCACGGTCGCCGGCCAACCAGGTCACTTCCAGCGCGAGGGCCTGCAGGTTGCCGGCGGCGACGGAGCAGAGGAGGGTCAGGGTGTCGCCAGGGGAGAGGAGCGGAGACGAGGAGGACGACGTAGCTTTCACACTGAGGGACTGACCTTGAAAGAAGAGAGACAGTGTCAGACCCTTCATCATTCTGTGATCGGGCAATAAATATCTGAGTCCGAGTCTCTTTAGAACATAGGAGGTTTTAATCCGAAGAGCTTGAACTGAAATAATTGGTTTGTTTTTTTATTCAAAAAAATATAGACATATGTACAACAATTCTAGCTGGTGTTCTTTTTTTGGTCACTAACTCTTTCCCACAGGCTGTATGAATATTTATACATATATTCATACAGCCAAACAATAGTGACTCAGCATTGTAAGGGTTTTTCCTAAACCAGGTATCACGGGTGATGCGTCCTCTAACTAAAATGACAATTTAGCCTTTTCATTATGCTACTTTACATTACATGGAGGCTACATAAGATTGTTTACCTGTAAAAATATCAAATTGATGCCAGTAAACAATATTCCCATTTGCTAAAAATGACTCCAAAATCACCAAAATCATAGTAAATAAACAGTTGAATACCTCAAACAGCTTCGAATTCACATAAACTCTGCCATGTCTGTGTTTTACTACATGTAAATGTTGCGAGTTACATGATCTGCAGACATTTATTAATGTACTGTTTCATCAATTCTTCCAGTTGTGCTCTGTACTCGCTCATCTTTAAAGATTAATACAAAAATAAATAATTTTCCCATTAGGGAGCCTTAAAATTGATACATTTGGATAAAAAGATCTACTGATGGATCAGTCAGATGGAAGAGGAAACAAAATGTGACTGAGTAAAGACAAAAGAACACAGTAGATTTTTCAAAGTTAAAGAAGAGAGTGGATAAAATATGAAAGGACTGTGCAAATATTCCTTTAGTTAGACTTTCAGAGGAGCGGATTCCTTCAGCAGTGATGCTGTAAAGGATTCATGCACACTCAAAGTAAAGAAGCCCAGCAAATTAAAAATGGCCATCAGTCTTTTCTGTGTATCTTCCAAACCAAGAGCTCTATCAGGGCCTTGGATCTGGTCTCTAGTAACAACGCAGACTGCAATATGCAGGGAAGAGTCTCTGTATGGTGTCTGAGAAAGGACAAAAGAGACAAAGCCCACTCTGTTTGACTTTTCCTCATCCTCTTTACTCAAGTCGGTGAGTCAATAAGAACAGACTGGGACACAATGGACCTGAGAGTGACACCTCTATGTGTGTGTGTGTGTGTGCGTGTGTGTGTGTGTAATCTCTGGTTTCATAACAAACCAATGGGTGTTTTCAAACACCTAAAGAGGATATGGTTACCCAGAAGATAAGATACAGTATCCACAGCGACCACAATAAAAGAAAGAGAGGTGGTGTGTGTGTGTGTGTGTGTGTGTTCTTGTACTTGCTGCAGTGTGAGGACCAAAATTTGTATAATCACCTACAAAGTGAGGACATTTTGACAAAGTGAGGACATTTTGGCTGGTCCTCACTTTTTTTTCCACCCCTTTTTCAGGGTTAAGACCTGGTTTTAGGGTTAGGGTTAGAATTGGGTTTAGGTTAGGGTAAGGGTTAGGATTAGGCATCTAGTTGTGATGGCTAAGGTTAGTGTAAGGGGCTAGAGAATGCATTATGTCTATGAGGGTAGCGCAAACATGTCTGTGTGTGTGTGTTCTGGTATGTGTACCTCGATCAGGACCAACAGAGCGAATAAACCATAAGAAGAGAAGACATTTTTTCTGGTGCTCACAACTTTAAAAGGGCTTTTTTGGAGGTTATGGGTTTTAGGGTCAGTGTTTGGGCAATTAGTTGGGATGGTTAAGGTTAAGGTTGGGGGCTAGGAAATGCATTATGTTTACGAGTGTCCTTGAAGAACGCTGCCTGAGAATGTGTGTGAGCATGTGTGCGCTCATCTCTATAGGAGGACAAACTTCTGATTCAAACCTATCTTTGTGGGGGCATATGGTTAGGTCCACACAAAGGGCTTTTTGAGGTTTAAGCATCAGTTCTCACAGGGAACATGATGTGGCTAAACTAAAGACAGAGCGACATAAGCAGAGAGAGACCTCTCCCACATCCCTCTCTTTGTCTTCCTATCCTTCATTTCCTTCCAAAAACCCAACACAGTGGCCCAGAAAACTGCAAGCACATGCAGAGTAGTAGCCTCATTTATCAGGAAGCGGGAGAAAAGATATGAAGATTATCTGTGGCTCCCTACTGGAAAATTATCTACACATTAAAATCTTACTGCCTCCATTATAACTGCACACATACGGTGTAATTACTGCCGAGTATAAAGAGAAACTCTGAATGCAGGGCCATATATAACAATGTCACCAAGATTCAAGGCCAGATTGCGGTTCAGCTTCTGAACTTACCAAAATAAAGGCTGTTTTCTAATCATGTAAGTGAGCATCTCATTAGTGTAAACAACCTCATTACATGTCAGCCTTAGTCATTTATAGTGTCCAATACAGATATCACAACCTCGAGTGTCATCTGACACCGATATCAGTCCTATACAGTCACATTTTACTTTTTAAACTATGAAGTAGGGCTGGGCAATATATCAATATTTTACTGTATCTATACATTATTTTACTTTGTATTTTCTCTGTGCTTTTAAGATTCCTGAACTCTGAGGACAAACTGGTTGTAGCACTCTCCCCTCCCCCCACCACGACCACACAACATGGTCATTCAGCACTTAAAAGAGTGATTGTGCCGGTTCTTTGACCACTCTTTATTTTCATTTTTTTTAGATGTGACAAAAGTAATTTTGTCCCCCGTGCCTTTATGAGTAAATGACCAATTAAAATCTTGAATCTATGAAACGTGTAACTGTACTTTGTCCACACCATGGTCTCGCTGTCTCCTCTGAAGGTGCACTCATGGTAACTGCCTGTCAGTGGAAACTCTGTTGCAAAGAAGTAGTGTAGGTATCTAACATTTTGCCCACTAATAATAACTACTTAAGTGTGTTGAAAAAATGTAGTATAATTATAAACATTGTAAATTACAAAATTGCTGGTACCTTGAAGTCTGTAGGTGGTAATTTTGCAATAATTCAGACTACTCAAATGTATATACCCAGAAACCACGAAAACGAGAGTTTCTATTTGACCCCCCCTTTAATATTTGCAAATGACTGTTGCTAGTGTTTTAAAATATTTCAGTCAGAGACGAAACCCATATTTGTTCACTGCCTTAAACTAACTTGTTACGGAGACTCTTTTAAAGATACAAATGTGTGTGAGATGTGGAGAATAAAACGTCAAAAAAATGCTCTTGAACTATATTTTCCCTTATAGTATGAATGCATCATTATTGTGCATCATTTCTGCTTTGAGAATTACTGCTTCCTCTTTGAACATAACATATGGTTAATAGTTATTCTCTAGTTAATAGGTAATAGTTAATTTATGGTGCTTTTCCATGATACAATTCCAGTACAGCTCGGCACGCCTCGACTCAACTTGGTTTGGTATCAGGCCGGGAGTTTTCCATTACTTCACAGTACCTCCTCAGTGTGGGCGGGGTGGTCATAGCACAGCGGCACAAAACTGCTGTGACGTTTTTTACGCGACACTCGCACAGTTAGCTCACTACTTCCTGCGTGTAGACTCCATCTGACACAGTCACTGCGCTAAAAATATGGTAGAAGTTGTGGCTCATGGTTGGCATTTTTTGGCCGTGCTGTTGCTGAATACACCAGACTCCTCTGTTAAATAATTTGATTTTACTTTTTAAGTCTTTATAACCAATCCACAGTTTGGCTTTTTTTTTTGGTTCGATTCCTGTGTCAGACATGACTCTTCCAGTGACTGTAGATGCCACATTTTAGTATCGGCCCAGCTCACTTGGAACCTCACCAAAGCAGGTACTAAAAAAATACCAGGAACCAGGTACTATCCCTAATGGAAAAGCAAAAAAAGTAGTAGAGTCAAACTGTGCCGAGACAAGCAATGCTGGAACTGTATAGTAAAAAAACTGCCATTATTCTCTGAACTTGGCTTTCCATTACAATAGTAGCATTTTATTTTTACAGCATATACATTTTTAATTCAAGCAAATGAATCTTGTTGAATCAGTTCATATTTTTTCAGAGGAAAGGCTCTCAATTCTGCATGAAATTGTTGTTTTTGTGAAGATGAGCAAATCATTTAAGACATTAAAAAAAAAAAAAAAAAGATTTTTAAAATAAGATAATGATGCTGGCCCTTTGGCCAAAACTGGCCTGCCAGCAGCTGGCATAACAAATGTTGTGAATTAATTATTATATATATTGATTAAATGAATACATGGAATTGACAAAATTATATTTACATTTTAAGCCTAATTATTTTTGTTATAGCAAAATTTGACCATATTTCTAATTAATATTTTTCTAACATATGTTAATATCCTTCCTTTAACGTTAAAAAACCAAAACATCTATTACCATGAGGTGGCAGCAGCAGCAAGCATTTAGTACGTGGACTTCATGTGTGTTTGCAGAAGTGATGACATTTAAAGATATTTCTTGAATGCATTTTGAAGCTGCTCCTTGAAGATAAACACTCTGTAGATCCTGCAGAAGTGATGGAAATTACCAGGGTCTTTGAATGCATCTTGTTAAATGCTCAACACCTGAGTTTAGAATATTCGATCAACCAAGGATTAAAACCATTTCTGCTAGAAATGTCCATCTCTAATAACAATACTGATTATTGTGTCAGCTCTCATCAAAACCTAATAATCACTGTCTGGCCCCAATAACCCATATTGTTCTAGGCTTATTTAAAATGAAAATATGATTTTCTTGAGTAACTAACAGTTCAACCAGTGCAAGACAGTTTTTCCTACCTGTTGGAATGACTTTAACAGTCCCCATCTCCTTTGTACTCTCCACAATCTTTATCCATTTCCCACCATCTTCATTTTCATGCGTCCACTCTGTTCCGTTGCACTCATAAGTCCCGCCGTCGGACGTCATCACCCTGGATATCACCAGCTCAAACACTCCGTTCTTCCCCGGAACCAGTCGGATGCCTCCATCGGCGTAGCGCCGTGCAAACTTTGCCCCTGTGGTGACGCCACCCTGTGGACCAAATGTCAGGATTTCCTCTGATGTTGCAGGGCCCTTCAGCAACCAGGTGACAGACAGGTAGGTGGGGTGGGTGAGCACCCGAGTGACATTGCAGGAGAGTGTGATATCACTTCCCTCTGGCACTTCTTGGGGCAGGGTCTGCGGGGAGACGCTGAGGGTGTTGGGAATGACTGGAAAGAGATGGCAATGAAAATTATACATAAATAAATAAATAAATACGATTCTTAAAGATGAAAAACTTTCAATATGAAAATCAAAGAAACACACAAGCTTTTTTTTTTTTTTACTTTCTTTATACTTTTGATGTGTGATTTTTGCCTTTAACTCCATTGTAAAACCTATCTGCCAAATTTTAATCTTACCCTGGTTTAGAGAATGTTTCAGTTTTTTACCATCTAAGCCAGCAGTGCTTTCTAACTTCCTCAAAAAACATTTTGAGGCTCTAACACATTAGTGTAGCATGGATGGTGGGTGTATTAAGAAGAGAATTCGCAGATTTAAATGAAAATGAATGTTGACTGTTGTATTGTAGTATGAATGTGGCCTCAGAGACAAAGAAAGACAAAGAAACATAATATTCAACCAGTGATCCTACCAACTGCAGCTTTAAGTTGTCTTTGTACTAATATGCTGAGAGTGGTATGTTTCCATGGCAAAGCAAAAGCATTTATTCTGAAATGTACACAAAATGTAGGTTTTATGATAAGACACTGGGCTCAGGCCAAGGCAAACGCATATTCAGAGTCTCTCCACTGTCGAGGTCGCTGGCTGAAGAAGAGTTATGTCAACATATGTGTAGGTGCTTGTATTTGTTACCTCTTTAGGATCTTTTCTGGCATAAACAATGAACTTGTCAGGACTAGTAGTCCTCATGGAGACCAAAACCAGGTCCTAATGAGGCAGAACTTCATTTTTGAGGAACTGATGAGTTAAGATTTGAATTGTGGTTACAGTTAGAGTTAGGCATTAACTGGTTATGGTTAAGGTTAGGGATTAGGCTTTGTTTAGGCTGTTCAAACAGATGTAAGTCAATAGAGTGTCCTAAGAAGAACAGTTGTGCAAACCTGTGTGTGTGTGTGTGTTGCACCCATGGGAGTGTTCATAAAAGTTAATGACTTGCCTGCTCACACAGCACTGTAAATGCTCCCACTCTCACACCGACATATTTACCTACAGTATTTGTTTTGCTTCCTGATAAGGAAGAAGTTCGTGCTCTATCTCTTCCCCTGGCTTTGCAGCGCTGTTTGGCTGCCGAGCATCACATTTTAAGGATTTGAACAAGTCATGACAAAGTGGCTTTTACCTCAGCTTCAATACTTTTCTTGTTGCAACACTATCCCTCTTTAAGAGGAGGGAGCTACAAAGAAAATCACTGCTGGAATTCCTGAGCACAACTTTGCTTTATGACAATAGCAATGAAAAGAAGTTTTCTCTCTGTTTTCATTTCACAACAGGGAAATCAAAGAAAAAGACATTAGATGCGCTGATGAATGCTGCATATGTGGTGAAGACACAGGGGGTTAATAACGAAAACTAAGTGGCAGAGCCTGTGTTGTTGTTGGATGAATGCTGAAACAAATTGCAGTTATATCATCATCAGACTTTTTTGATCCGTTCCATATGAACTAAATACCACCAAAAAAAGCAAATTATGACTCAGGTCTAAATGTACAGCCATCAGGCTTTAGGTCAACCCAAAACCATCCATGTTTTAACACTAAACTCATAGTCATTCATCTTTTTTCGGAAGCTAATTCTAGTTATGTTACAAATGAATTCAAGGAATGGCAGATGGCTGGGAATGAGGAGTATGAAGCTGTGCGTTATGGGAATTACACTGATTATATTACATCTGATGGGACATTCTGTATGTCTGTCCACCATATATGAACGCCTGAATCAGAAAAATAAAATCCATGACCAAGTAGACTGTAGTTACTGAATGTGAGTCTGGAAAGGGTGTACCCATAATGTACACAAATGGATAGAACCAATCAGACTGTTGGCCCAAATGACGTTTGCAGAAGGAAATTATGTCAACATATGTGCTTATTTTCTAGGCTATCTAGTAACAATGTCTGACCATTTTTGCAAAGAGAACTCTGTGGAGCAAGTCACTTAAAATGAAAGCAACGGCCGAATCACTGTTGAATTGCCACCATGTTGGATGTATACAAAGGCTGCAGGCCCGCCTCCAGCTCACTAGAGTAAAATACCCGTTTATGATAAATATTTCTTCTTTTGTCAAATATTCTGTAGCCAAAACAGCATCCTCATGTTCCTGGCTGATTTGGCTGAGTTCAGCCACACTAAATGATGAGTACAAACCTCTGCCAAGACTGCTCTGCCTCCCACAGTGTCTATACATTCTCCTATCTTGCAAGTGAAAGACTTTTAAACCTTGAGTACCGATCCCAGTCTTGATCACCACCACAATTTAATGATTTTTTTTTTTTGGGAGGGGGGGGCATCCCTTACATCCCAAGAAATATATCCTTTTCTCAGACAGACTGACACACAACATGATCAAACACATTACCTTAGCTGCTCAATTAAGGGAATAATAGGATGTTACAGCAGGACTGGAATGTGTTAAACACCTGGTCAGAGTTCAGTCCACAACACATATATTAGTCCCAACTACTCTATGTCCATGTTTGCTTGGCTTTTTTCCAAACAACTTGGTTGACCTCAACCAGCTGCTTTACTCCAAAGCCTCTCTGTGACCATCTTCTTAAGTAACATTTCTTTACATTTTTAAGAATTAGCATCATAACAAGGTAGATTACTTGAGCACTTAAAAACTTTACAGCTCCAGTGCAGAGCCTACAGTATATCATCCCCAGTGGATTTCTTAATTATCAAAACAGTCGGTGGTATCCAAGACTCTATGGTCGATGACCTATGACAGAAGTAATCCTGTCTTCTAATGTTGTTTGTATGGTACTTATGTAAAGTATCTGTTATAAATCTGGCTTGTGAAGTAGAATTACTTGTTAAGAATTGTAGTTGTGTAATGAAGGAAACAGCTGCAGCAGCTGTAGTTGCCATTAGTGTAGCACATTCAATATCAAAATATTATAAAACCCAAATTGTGATTAAAATACAAATGTGAACTCCTACTGAATGTCTGTGGAATTCACCCCTGAAAAATCTCACAGGTGATTCTTAATGATTTCAGCCATAATGCTGCTATAATGAAGTGCTGCTTCCTTCTTCCAATAATAAATTAATATCTTCCAATTTTAAATTGTCATATAATTTTCTCTAATATCAATATAACAAATATTCCTAACTTTGATATTTTAATTATTTGTATTTCAGGGCTGATAAATGATATTTACAAAAGGATGTGCACAAGTTAAAAGGCCAGCCTATGGCCAAGTGGACAGGGAACATGGCTTGTGACAAGAGGGTTGGCATTTCTGATCCCCACCAGGTCGTGTTGTGGGCTGATAATTTCTTCTTTATGAGAGAATAATATTTGTTAATAGGTCTGAAACGATTCCTCGAATAATTTGATTACTAAAATTATTCAAGGAAAATGATTTGATTTGAGGAATCGTTATAACATTTTGCACATCCGGTCAATGTTCCTACCCATATGGTTATTTCAGTTACACTATGCGCTCACTTGCGCTGACGTCCTGCCCAGATGGTTACCAACATGATCACCAGAGCTCTCAATTCTAACACTCATTTCAATAAGTTCACACGCTTATTGAAGACATTTCTCACACTGTTAAGTGATAAAACTCATCGCACATGAATTAGTAATCTATGGATGGATGATTCGAAGGCAGATTGCTGTGCGTAGTCCATTCTTACAATTGTTTTGAATTAGCAACCTATCAGCAGATCAGAAAATAGTATTACTTGTTGCCAGGTAAAGTCTAAAACAAGGTTTCCGCTGCAAGCACTCGTTCCATGAATTCACTCGAACAACACCCCCTTATCCCTTAATCGGTTACTCGATTAATCGTCGGAAAAAAAAAAACCGATAAATTACTATTTGATAGCTGCAGCCATATTTGTTATACAGACAGATAATTACGTCATACTTTAAAAAGGTCAAAAATGTATGATTTCACACTGACAGCTGTAGATACTTAAAGTTTGTGGTATCACTATCTGTATTGCACACAAAAATCGTGCATTCCAAATTTGTAGTCCTAAATTTTAAAGTCTGGCTTTAAACAAGACAATACTGGATACCATTAAGTCTTGCAGTGGAGGTCAGAGCCTTCAGTGACACAGCAGTGATGTGAGAGTCTGTGGCAGATAACAAAGGCAGGACAAATAATCAGAATTTTTCTCTATCAATTAAAATTAGCCTGGGAGGTGTTTTCAAACCCTCAGCACCCTCGAATTCACTTGTTTCTTACATAACCACGCAGCCTCAGTGGAAGCTCAGTGTGAGCGTGTGTGTGTGTGTGTGTGTGTGTGCTGATAAATGAGGTGCACAAGTCTCAACTGGTACAGACCCTGCAGCACCAATTCTATCTCATCAACTCTGTCAGTCATGGACTGACTCTCGCGCACATAAACATTCACTCAATACAAAACACACTACCCATATACTGTATGCTCCACATACATTGCACACACAACACAATCTCTTTTATATATACACACAGAGCTGCCTGGTTAATACAGGTCTAATTTTAACAAGGTTTCCAGGGAGCCCTGCTTGGAAGCAGGGAGCAGCATAGCATGATGGTGCATTATGGCGCTCACTAACCTGCTGCCAGACAGTCCATCTCTGAAGCAAAACATTTTATTCAAACATTGAACAGGATTATCAGGTTAATATTCAAATACTGCCCTTAACGCTCTCGGAGGCCGTTTATTAAAAACAAACTTCTCAACTGATGCACTGTCAACACAAAAAGGAACAAAATATATATATTTTTTTTCTTCTTGAAAAAGTTTTCTGCAAAAATGGCATAGTTTCAGTAAACGTCTGCGTCCACGCGAAGCCCACGCAAAATTACTCTAACATACTACATGTGGCTAAAAGCTGTAATACATATGCCAGGCCTGTGTGTTGCGCTATAACACTGCTACAACAAAAAAGAGAATGAAGAAAGCATGAGGACATTTAGGGTGACTAACGAAAGCAAACATGATGACTTTATTAAGTAAACAGACCAAATAATCTCCAAATACACAAAGAGAACCACGATGGTGAAGAGAGCAACAGGGAATATCAGCGCAAGAGAGGTGGGGCAGTGACGTCATCATTTTACCAAAGTAGCGTATTGGACCCCACTCTGGGACCCGTTTCGTTTCAGGGTTCCCAAAACACAGTTTTCATGTGGATAAAACACCGGTCCAATAAAAAACTGGCAGATTCACCAAGACTTGTTTTCGTGTGAAAAGTACGGAATACCTGACTGTCACTTTTCAATGTTTCAATGTCAAATATTACAAGTTGTTTTGTCTGGCAAAGCAAGAAGAAGCCCTACAGTTCACATAATGCAAGCCTTTGGCAACAGTGGGGAGAATAAAAGTTCCCTTTAACAGGACAGAACCAGACTCAAAGATGTGCGGTCGTCTGCCTCGACTGGTTGGGGTGAGCCGAAGGTTGGGTAAGGAGGAGAGGTGGGGGATAGACAAGGGGAGAGAGGAAAAAAAAGGGAGGCAAGGTAGAGACAGAAGAGAAAGAAATTATACTGATATCCACTTTAATCGTAGCATAATAATGACAATAATACTACTTTGAGTAGAGTTAGTGATAATAATAATAATAATAGCATTGAAAGTGGAACTGGATCCTGCAGACAAGAGTTTGCGCTACGGAGCGCTACAGAACTTCTCTGGCATCTTGAGAGTTTGCACTTCGGTCTCTAAAGTTTCATGCCAAGTTATTTTTATGCCCTTGTGTGTGTGAAAGCAAGCATACACTGCATTTTTGTGTGTCAGCAGTGAGTTTTCTTTTGGTTCCCTTCTTCTTTAGGCGATTCTAAAAGTGGCGTATTTGCCAGACATGTCTACACTGCTACACACTCACCTTGGTTATCCCAAGCTACCGAGTATTTTGTGCACACAAACAGTGTAGTGTCACTTAAAATGGAAGCAACAGCCAAATCAGACTAGGCAGCTGCTCTTCGGTGGCCGCCATGTTGGACAAAAGCTGCTAGATGTCAGTTCTCTGTCGTCATTGCATTAAGCCAGCCAGCGGAAAACCCCTTTCTCTGAGATTCTGTTGTAAATAGCTGGCAGACTTGGTTCGGTTCACCCAGGCTAACTGCTCCAAAGGCTCTCCTGCCACCTCCTGAGTTTTATCTCCAGAGTCAAGTCTGACTTCATCGTCATCCGAGAACACAGCTAATGGATGGCCAAGTGTCTAACGTCCTGTTTGTTTTAAACTTGAGACACTGTCTGGACCTTGATCTTCAAACATTACTTGAGAATTCCTATCTTAAAATTGTTTATGCTCATGTACAACAGCAAGGTTGTACAACATAATCTATCCTTAAAAACATGCATTTTACCTGCTGTGTCTCAGGTTAAATACCAGCAGGAGTGGCAGTATTTTTGAAATATAAAGTAAAACAACACTGAAGGATGTAGAGCTTTGAAATATACGTGTTGCCTAGGAATTACTGAAGCATGATTCACGGAATAACTGTTGTGTTTACAGCATATTGTTAAGGGCAGGGAAAGATAATGGTCGGGTTAATTATTAAAGAAGTCGACACTGCCCTGCAGCGCTTTCATCAGGGAACAAAATGTCAACTGAAACAAAAATTTTAGTAACAATAAAAATTATTAATGACAGTGGTGGAAACTTCTCTCTCAACTTGTCTGGACAGTTAAGTTCTAGTAAAACAGGTTCTGCTTTTATTTCATCATGTTTCTTTGCTTGGGAAAATTAACAATTTACAATTTTTATGCTGCTTTCAAAGCAGACACAAATTTTCAAGCCATGCCATTTGCATCGCAAATGACGGAAATTCCATACGTCTGCAAAAACCTGCCACTGCATTGCTCGCAGGTATGTGGAGTTTGAAACACACCTGTTTGGTTTCACCCGTTGCTTCATAGTAGAAACATTTAACTACATGATTCCCTGCTTTCATTATCTGCCATATGATGGTATTTTTATCCTCCATTCCAGCCTTCAAATCTCCCTTCTCCAAGTTTCACACAAGCCAAGTTCTCCCACCTGACATCTGCTCCCCACCATGAGTGAGTGAGTGAGCATGCATGTGTGTGAGAGAGAGAGAGAGAGAGAGGGACAGAGAGAGAAGAACTACAGCACCAAAGACAGTATAGTTAAAAATGGAACACAATGGCAGTAACGACATCAAACAGAATAATAAGCACAACAACAAGACTGCTTGTCAATAACCACGTTAAGAAAAGGTAACTGAGCCTACAACAACTGTATCAGTTTGACTTTCATTTTCATTTTATCACGTAAAAGAATGCGTGTGTGTCTGTGTACATTATATGTTCAGGGGTTGTCATTAGATGTGGTTGGGAATCAGAGTGGGGAAGTGCATCATTGTCTGGTCTGGATCTGGATGTCCAGAGTGTCCAGCAGGGTCCAGCAGCATGTGGATGGGAGACTCCCTCCCATTCACATAAAGCATGATGCAAGGCAACAAATAAAGCCTGTTCTGTCTGTGACCAGAGCAGGCTTCACAGGCACATAATGCTGTTGCTGGGATGTGACAGTTATTGTTTTTTTTCCCCCACAAACACAGCCTGAACTTCTCCCTCTGTGGTTTGCTCACAGTACTATTTTTAATGGTACTGTGGCAATTTAATTTAGAGTTTTTCATTTTATTTCTGAGTGATTGTAGTTGATAGAACTTATGTTGTTTTAAGCTCTGTTCATTTGATTATGGTATTAAGAGCCACTGTACATTAGGATTTATTTTCATTTTTTTGGGAGAATATGGGTTAAGCTGCCTGGTTCAAAATAAATTGCTTGCTCTATTTAATTTAATTGCAACTGAAAAAACAGTAATGCAAGATGTTGATATTTAATATAGTGAAGGAGAGAGTATTTCCAAATATCGAGATATGTAAAAATCGTGTATCGCGATACATCCTAAAAAAAACTGCAACAATGGCTGTAGGCCATATCGCCCAGCCCCTACCCATGATAACCATTTGCCCATCCCACCGGAGAACTGACAGAACCATGGATGGAGGCTGCGCAAGTAGAGCCCAGAGTTCTAGAGCCCTTCACCCAAGACCCACCTGGGTCCCCGGGCCTCCAGGGGGGGAACACCCACCAGGGAGGCAGACCAGAGCCACATTATAACGATAACTCTTACAAAAAGTGCCCAAGAAAACATCTAAGAGCAGAAACACAAGGAAAACTGATCTTAGCCATTTAACAAAACACACCTAATATTATCTAAGCCAGTTAAGTCTAAGACATCCTTAAAATATGCTTTATTTGACTCCTTTTACGGTCGGTAACCGAAGTTTGTGTCACCTTGCAAACCATTCACTCCCTGCATCAGTTCATTCATTCATTATCTACCGCTTCATCCTCCTCGTGAAGGTCGCAGAGCCACTGGTGTCAATCCCAGATGACACAGGGCAAAGACCCTTGTTGCGCTGCCAGTTAACAGTGCTAACCACTGCACCAACTATGTGGCCCTCCTGGCATCAATGCCGGTTCAAAAAAAAATTCAACAATTTCACATCACAGCATGCAGGAGGTGTTGATCCACTGCTGCATCATCAGTAAGTTCAAATATGTTATTTTGTGACTTTGGAGTTTGAAATTCCTTGAGCAGCAGCAAAACAGCAACTGCTGTGTCCCCCAAGCTAAAAATGCTGTTTTTCCTCTATGGACTATGGCTTCTATGGGTTTACAAGCAGGTTTACAAACAGTTCCCACTCAGAAAAGGCTATCTAAAGATATTCTTAAGATATCATAGACTTAAGGAGGCATAAATTTCATTAGGTCAGGCCTTTGTTAAAAGGGTCAAATCCATTCTTCCTTGTGGGCCTGCCGTGGCAGCCATGTTTTGAGTCAGCATCTGTGTCCCAGGCTGGTTCTTTATACCACATAAAACCACACATAGAAAAACAGGAATATGCCTTTGAACCTCAGCAAGCCATTTATGATTCTGAGAATCACAAGAATGTCCTTGCAATGACGTTTTGAGTCTAAAATTTTCTTAAAAATCAATTGAAAGACATTTGCACACAGAAGCACATGCTCTCTTACCAATGAGCTGGACCTGAGCCTCATAATTCCCACTGATGACAGAGTCAGTACTCGGCGTTTGACACAAATACAGCCCGGCGTCCAGCGACTTCACCTCTGCTATCTTCAGCTCCACCTTGTTGTCCTCAAGCCTCACCACCGAGATGTCACCTGACGCAACGCGCTTGCTGAACGACGGGTGGGAGTAGCTGGTGTCAAAGGTGGAGATTATCTTCAGCTGCACCCCACTTGTATCCCTGGACATCATCCACTCGAAATCCTGCAGATCAAACAAATATTTTGCAATTAATTTTGATTCATGTGCGTTAATCCACAGATGCAGCAGAGAGACGTTTCCTTCAAAGGTGTGGATAAGTATGAGTGGAAAAAAACTACCTGCTCGCGAGGTCCCGAATATTCATTGACATCACATCTGATGGAGACTGGCTGACCCTCCACCCGGATTAACGGACCAGGAGACACTTTCACCACTCGGGCCAAGCAGCAACCTAGAGAATATGAAATTATGAATAAGTGCTAAACAAATAATTACTGATGATTCCAATATCAGCCCAATACAGAAACTTTATTTAGGGAAACACTTTTTCAAGACAGAAATCTATCATGACCCAAATCACAATGTAAATCTTGATTAATGTACTGATTTAGAGCCATACTAATTTACAAAAATATCATTTTTAAACACTGGCTTTGGAAACCACTGCCATACAGTCTTAGCAGTTAACAACACATTTGTGCTTATGCAACATAGCCATAAACAACAATTTCAAACACATAATGCTGCAAATATGTATCAATTATTCTGCTTTAGTGTATATCTGGATATTTTTAGGCAATATCCTGATAAATAAAAGATATATAGAAATATAAAGTTACACACAGGTTGTTTCACTGGGCTTATGAAAAGTTTTCTTTTGATATGTTTGTGCTGTAAATACTGAAACTACACTCAAAAATAAAATATCTTTGGTTTATAATATGTAGTAAATGCTTAAACTACAGTTTTTACCTTTCATTTCAGATAATACCTGGTTTATTTCTTTGGTTTTTTTTACTGTTTAATGAAGGACGTTTAGTGTGTTAGAAACAATGATCTTGAAAATTACACTTAAATTAAAAACGTGTTTATTAAGTGACTTTAATATAACTTTGCAAATTCTATGTATTTTTAATCAAAATACAAAATTTTATTCATAATATTTACGGAAATTCACAAATTTATTCCATATAATAAATATCATGACTATTAAATCCACAGCCTTCAAAACCAGAAAAGGTCACAGCACAGATACCTCACCACTAACACCATACAAAATCTAAGACTGTATCTTGTCTAATGTCACAATATAGATAGAATATCAATATATTCCCCAGATATAGGCGTTGCTGCTTTCTATGTACTTTTTTATAGTTTGTGCTTAATGAAGTACAACAGTTTGTGATATTTATGTGATCATTTCAAATTTCAACTTCTTCTTTTTCCCAACATCCAATCCAGTGATTCCAACCAGCATCTGACCACTACCAATACTGTGCATCTTATTAATTAATTTTAATTAATTTCTAATCTCAGCCTCCCTGTATTTTACTTGGCAGGCTGAGTCAAATCAGTCCATATTAGTATGACTAACAGTGTCTGCTGTTAGTCATAGTAGGAGAATGTGCTAAATGAATAGGGCTTTATTCAGTTGTATTAAGTGATAGTTGATGCATCTTAGGAGAAAGACACAAGCCCTGATGTCTAACTAACAGTCAAATTCCATTAACTGAGGGTTGAAGGATGACAAATCTGTCACCCACATGGATCATGGACCATGTTGCAACATGCATAACAACACGTACATGCAGGGCATGTTGTAACTTGAGCGTGCATCGATAATTATGATAGTGGTTAAAAACCAGATTCTCAGTATGGCAGCATATTCTTATGGTCACATTGTTGAGTCTGGCCCCTCCAAAAAAAAGCTGAAATCCACAGCGGTGAGTGTGGAAACACTAAGTAAGAGTGTCAGAACTCTCACTGACATTCCAGCTGAGTGAAGCGTGTCACAACAAAACACAGTCCGATCGAGCTGGTTGGCTCACCCACACTGAAACTGTGTTTTCTGGATCTGGCTGAAGGCTGTCACATTCTGACGCAGACGTCTCAGCTGAAGGTAAAGTGGGAGATGCCACATGCTAATACTGTAGGTATGGATGTTAAATAATATTCATCACACTAAACCTGAACATTATTAGCAGTGTTCACTAAAGAGGAAAGTCCGGCAAATGCCGCGTAACATTTATATCTGAACTTGGACGTCACTTTTGTGAGTTCACTTTTGGCGCTGACATTTCAGCTTCACTGAGACTGAGACTTTCACTGAGTAAAGATACACAGGTTTAAGGAAGTTATCTGTGCTTGTTGAAGAGTAAACAAAGCAGAGGTCCATGAGTACAAAGACAGGAAAGGTTATGCTGCATTCCATTTACATTGGAACTCAGAACCTCAATCACCTCAAAGTTCATGGCGACACCGGGCTCACTATAGTTAACAATACCAGTTGATAACAAACTCTGTACATCACATCCCAAGTTCACTGCTTTCCAGTTAGGAAAAACCACTAACACAAATGTATCTCTGGCTATAGCCACTGGTATTTATTTTCTAAGATATTAATTTTTCGTATACTGCAAGACTGGTATACAAAAACAGAATGTAGTATACAGTGGTGGATCTACACAATTATACATAGGGTGGTAAAGGAGTGGAGAGAGGGTGGCAACGGGCATCCTTTTACTAAAAACATGTTTTATTGTGTAACATCTAATGTCACTGCACTGGAATTTATCCAGAGAATAAAAACAGAGGGTGGATCCCCTGACTCTCCATCATCTGCCTCCTCTGCACTGTCTGCATCTATCTCTCTTTCTCAAACTGACTTACAGTGGCCTGCAAATTGCAAGTGTCAAGATTCAAAAATCTCAGGGTAAGAGTCCTTATTACACAGTAATGTAAGAAGCCCTATAACAATATGAAACCTTAAACTATGTATCACATGCAAGTCTCACAAGCAGTCATATTTAGACTAGTTATTCTCACTGTATTTGTTATTTTCTCAGTTTGACTGTAAGGATGTAACATGCTTTAATTGTGCAGCCTCATTGCCGTGATATTAATCATATAGCACTGCCACTGAAACTTAAGCCCCTGAAACAGCAACCCTCTGATTCATTACAGGTGTAAATGATTGCCAGAGTATGAGGGTTCAGGGTGATTTACCATAGGTTACCATAGATTAATAGTAACACATGCTTTTCTTGGAAAATGTTTCAAAATATCAGCTGTAAAAAAAAATCCCTGTAACTGTAGCGTGTAATAGTATAGGACCATCTTTATGAGTTGAGTCCAACTGACTGTATGCTAAAACATAAGCCAGCCCCATGACTTATGGTGCATAATTGCTAATCTTATACTAGGGCTTTTAAGGTAGTATTGACGATTAAAATTTCTGATATACATAACGATATAATCTGTAAATGATCAAACCATGGTATTTTATTTAAAATATATAGATATAAATATCAATTAAAACGTTGGAATAACTCTGTAACAAATTGTTAAATTTGTTCAATGATCCAAAAAAAAAAAACAAACAAAAAAAAAAACCTCTGTCTGATTGGGAAACACTGATCTACTACTAGACCAATGGTGACTCAAAATGACTAAGTATGAGACAATATCTGACTTGGGACTTTCTGCAATAGGGGAAAAAAGTATTTTTCCAACCAATTCTTGGTCAATATGCTTGGTTTTTGTCACTGAATATAAATAGAATTTAAATAAGCCTTAAGTTTTCCAACACAAATTTCCTCCTTAGGCCTCAAAGCAGAAAGCTGGATCAGCTCCAGCTGTGGAGGAAGTACTTCATAAATAAGGCTTGTGATTGTACGGTCCAGCGACACTCGAGCAAGTCCATCAATACTTGAGTTTTTGGCAGTTGGGGCTGGTGAAATGTGGGAAAGCCTGCTGCTGAGGGTGTGCTTTATTTCCTGCTTTAGTAAGTCACTGTGAAAGGAACGCCACATAAAACCTGCTCTATGTTTCGGAGTCTATATTTACCATCCCTGTCAGGACCAGTCGACAGTTTAATACATCTCCAACATCACATCGGTTGAGCTACTGCTGGTGATGGACTGCTGCTCTCTCGAGGAGCCAGGCATATATAAAATTTGCAACACTTCTGAGCTTTGATACCAAATGAGGTTTAAATTTTACAATGAGGCAGTTGTTTTAACTCAGGCTGATATTAGCGATATGGTATGTCCATAATTTAAAATGGTAAAACTTTACAATAAGGATATATTATATAACAGTTAGTAAATATTGTAAGAAACACTTACTAATGTAAATAAATGTTTAACTAAACATTTAATAACGTCATTCAGGTTAATTGAGCTTAGGGATGAGCCGATATGATACTCGATATTGGTATCGGTCAGATGATGGTCAAAAATTACTGGATCGGCTATCAGGCGGATAAAAATGCAAACTCTGATACAATCTAAAATATTTATATATTGCATGCTTTACTATGCACAGACTGTAAAATGTAAATAAAAATCAGCGACACCATTTTAGCCAAGTCATGTTGTGGGCTTTTTATTTCTTCTTCAGTTTGTGATACCTTATCGGAAACAAAAAAGGGGCTTGATGCCATCCCTAAGTATCGTATTCATTTATTTATTATTGAAGGGTTTATGAAGCTACTGGTAAAATCTGTTAATACAGTACTAGATGTGAATGGAGTACTGAATAAACAATACTCATCTATAACTAAGCATTTACCCACTTTTAACCTTTAACAATACTGGGAGCATAAGGAATATTCCACTGCTGAAAAGGTCATTGTTTATTAAAATTAGGTCACATACAAACCCAATTCCAAGAAAGTTGGGATGCTGTGTAAAATGTAAATAATTACAGAATGCAATGATTAGAAAATCTCTTAAATCTATATTTAAGAGAGAAAATATCTTAATTAAAATTAAGAGATTTTACCATTTCTTGAAAAATATTAGCTCATATTGAATTTGATGGCAGGCCTTCCCTGAAAGAGACATTGTCTAGACGGGAGCATATGTTGCTCTAAAACCTCTGTGTACTTTTCAGATGGATAAGCTGCCCACGCCATAGGCACTAATTCAAACCCATACCATCAGAGATGCAGGGTTTGGAACAGTCCACCAATAATAAGACGGCAATGTTTCTAAATTGTGCCCATGCAGTGATTTCCAGTAGAGAATCATGCCTGTTTGCAATGCAGTGCCACCTCAGGGCCTGAAGATCAACAGCATCTACTTTTGACCTTTGACCTTGTCCCCACAGCACAAAGATTCCTCCTGATTCTCTGAATCTTTTGTAGACGGTGGGATCTTTAAGTTCTTTTAATTGCTCCTTTTATACCCAGTCATGTTACTGACCTTCTGCCAATTAACCTAAATAGCTGTTAAATGCTCCTCCAGTTGTTTTTAATTTGTACCATTTATTTTCCAAACTTTTGTTGCCTCTGTTCCAACTTTTCTGAGATTTGTTGATTTCAACAAATTCAAAATGAGCTTCTGTGAAGATTCTCAGTCATCCAGGTCATGGTATCCAAAAGTGTAGTAAAAAAAAAAAAGGCAACTGGACTTAGTTGAATTTCTTGAAGACGTTTCGCCTCTCATCCAAGAGGCTTCTTCAGTTCTTCTAACCTTTTAGTTAACAACTCACACCCCCTTCCTGTCCAAACCACACCCCATGGACCAAGACCCTGACAGAGTTAAAGTGAAACGTCTTCAAGAAATTCAACTAAGTCCAGTTGCCTTTTTTTTTTTTTTTTTTAACTACAAAATGAGCTAATATTTTTTTCATGAAATGGTAAAATGTCTCAGTTTCAACATCTGATGTGTTCTATCTGGAATAAAATATAAGTTTATGAAATTTGCAAATCATGGCATTGTTCTTTTAATTAAAGAATGTGCTAAATGAATTTACATTTTTGGAATTGGGGTTATAGTTGATTTGCTGTAATCCCACCATATGTACTGTACTCTTATTGTAAAGTGTTAACTATTCAACACAAAAACATGAAGTGTCTGAGGTTCCCAAATCAAGTAAAGGTGCAGGTTTATTCAGTCCTACATTAAAAAGTCAAAGTTAATTGGTATTAAGCAGACGATTATACAACTTCAACTAAGGAAAAACTATTCTTTCCTTCCGCCCTATCACAAAATGACTGTAAAATACCAGTACAGTAAACCTACAGTGCATATGTGTGTCAGCTGAAGAATGATGGGGACATTTGTCACTGAATATGAGAGAGTTGCTTGGCCAGCGGCTGAGGTATATGATGTCTTTAAACTCAATTTCCAGAGACAAATACTGCAGCTTTGGAGACACTCACACACAGACACACAGACACAAACACCGGGAAGGAGCGTGAGGGGAAGAGAAAGATCATCAGTTGAAGAAGCTAAAAAAACTGACATACTACATCACTTAGGGCTGGAACCATATGCTTCTGCCACAATTCAATTAGGGACGCACAGTGTTGTTGGAATCACAATATTGGTGTCAGCCAATATTAGCTTTACAAAGTATTATCAGATATTGGAACACGCCAAGATGGGATACGAGTATGCAAAATGTTATGCTGAATTCACTACAGATGAGATGAAATGACATGCAGAAAAAAATAATGTATAAATTGTGTATTGGTTATCGGCTAGTACATCTGATTCACTGGATATCAGCAAACCAACTTATGGGTAGCATGCTCAACTTCTGCCAGTAAAAAGTTTTAAATGTTATGCACTTGACCTTTAAGAGGGTTGACACAGGGGTTATTTGCCGTCAACATTACATCACATCATACATACATTACATCATAACATCAACATTTTAGTGGATGAGAGAATCATTATCAAGGAAATCTGACATATGTAGAGAGGTCATGTCAATTATTGGGGAAATAAGTACCTTATGAGAATTAATGTCCGACTTAAAATAAATTAAATAAATGTGAAATAAATAATCTCCATGTTAAAAACCCACCTGTTAATTTACAGTAAAGGTATATTTAGTCCTCAATCTGAAAAGCAGACCCGTTCACTGGCTTATATATCTTATTGTTATAGATTTAAAATTTGTACCTGTTGGGTTGTTCAGAGTAAATCTTGTCTATTTATTTCAGTTTTCAGCCTTTACTTGAATAGATGCAGCAACATTTGAGGTTTGTTTTAGGTTTTCACAAGCCAACGTTTTCCCTACCAATATATTAGGGGGCATCCCGCCCCCTCAACAGCAACCCCCAGCCCCCCTTGAAGGTTGTTAAATTTTAATAATTTTCTATACAGCACCAGATCACAACAGAAATCATTTAAGATTACCTTTCCTATAAAAACTGGTTGGTATCTTGTCCTTTCTTTAAAAAAAAAGTAAATAGCCTTATTTTATTTATCATATTTACACAAAGGCATATCATTTCCGTTGCTACATGGTTTTGTGTTTACAATTCTTCACACACACACACAGAGACTTGCTGTCACACAGGTGAGCACACTCCCACCAGTGGACATACAGCACGCATCTGAAAATATGTTGCGTCAACAACCTGAAAAGCAGACAAAAATACAGTATCTGCAGAATGGTAAATATGGCAAGACTCACTTTCTTGCAAGTAACAGATGGAGTAGTTCTGCTCCGGGTCCAAGTACAGAAAAGAGGCCAACTACCTTTCTCTCGCTTGACCACTTGTGCCAGTGTGCACATACACACGCTCATGCATAAAAAAAAAAATACAGTTTTATACCATGAAATAGTTGATAATAGGTAAAAGAAACACATGAACACCATCAATTCTTCAACTGTTCGTCTGCATGATTCTATGAAGAGACGAGCTCCTGATAAACCTAGTATGTGTCTATAATTTACTAAGAGTTAACCATAAATTCTATTGCCTGTGGGTTCCCCATCGCTATTCCTTCTGCTCATTGTGAGCAAGTTTCAAAGCAGCGATTGACCCTCTCTGTGAATGTGTAGGGATCTAATAAAATGCAGCCCTGTTAGACTATGTCTGACTGTTTTAGCACAAAATGTATCCACCTAGCTGTCTGATTTATGTGATGAGTAGTATATACTTCTATAAAGGTGAACAGCGTTGTTGGCCACCAGCGGGGTGTTACCTTAAGCTGTCCTTCCACTGAGTGGAACAGTTCAATTTGGTAGAGTATGGTACATTTTTTTGTGTGTTTCCATTAGGGCTGAACAATTAATTGAAATTTTATCAAAATAACAATGCGGCCTACTACAATTTTCAAATTGCATAGGTCAGGTGCAATATCTTGACCTGTACACATAATATTCTACAAACTGACTGAAGAAAACATCTGTTTTTTTACAGATCAGCATAAATATCCCATAGTAATTGTCTCTCATATCACGAATCATATCGCAAGTCAAAATAATTGCAATTAGATATTTATATAAAATCATTCAGCCGTAGTTTCCATTAAGATACTAGCAAAATCGGTCCCAACCATTCCATTCTTTGGTATCCTTCCCTTGGGGAACCAGAGAAAAATGGTATGGTACAGTCAGGGTGTAGCTAGACTGGCTCCACCTATCACAGTCAGCTGATTGGGTGACAGAAAAACGTCACTCCCCTGCGATCTGTGTCCGAAAAAGGAGGGGGAAAAGAAGGAGCGGCTGGATGTCCTCCATTGTTGCCCGCTGCGTCGCATTTGACGTCATCAGTCATTGTCGCCGCACTGGTGTCACGCTACGGGACCATCAGGGAAAGCCCAGGTAATGTTCTCAGTCTAAACGTAAGCCTTATCGAGGGCTTTACCATTTCAAACTGTACTGCACTGATGAATGCGGACTAGATGAATGTGGAGAATATGACCTGTATCTGTTCTGACCAATATGGACAGAACTACAGGTATATTATGACAATATCAAACCAGTGTTGATGAAGGAACTGAAAGTGAGAGTCTGGTCGGTTTCAGCGAAATGAACCATGAGTCTTTAGTCCATGTGAGGCAATTTGTACTGGGGCACTTTTGCTTCTACCGCACGCCAGAACACACAACACCACAGGGGAGCTGGCGACATTTGATCATCTTACACTGCACTAATTTAAGCCAAGTCTCTCTCTCTCTCTCTCTCTCTCTCTCTCTCTCTCTCTCTCTCTCTCTCTCTCTCTCTCTCTCTCTCTCTCTCGAGACAGAACCACTGATATGCTCGCAAACATAAGGTAGCTTCCGCACTGATGAACCTTGTTATACCTTGTTTGCCCATGAAGTAAAAAGGATGCCTGTGTCTAATCACTGACTGAGCACAAGACCTTTAGCTCTATTAGCCTGGTTTGACTCAGGTATGGATGCAAGGCATATAATGACTATAATCATGATGGCCAGCCGGGGGTAGTTTTTTTATGGGCCCAGTCAAAACAGGTCACCTTATGCTGGTTGATTGAATTTAAAAAGAAGGCAGATGGTAGGCAACATGTCAAACTCCATTTCTCTTGCCCGTTCTCTCTTTCACACACACACACATACACACAAACGTTTGCACTTCTGTCAAAGTGAGGACCCTCATAGACATAATACATTCTCTAGCCTCTTACCCTAACCTTTACCATCACAGCTAGATGCCTAACCCTAACCCTTACCCTAACCTTAACCTAAACCCAATCCTAACCCTAACCCTAAAACCAAGTCTTAACCCTGAAAAAGCCCTTTAAAGGAGTGGGGACCAGAAAAAATGTCCTTACATTTCTAGGAATTATATGAATTTCGGTCCTCACTCTGCAGCAAGTACAAGAACACACACAGAGTCTAACCTCCATTCACTTGCATAGCCGTAATAAAGCATTATCCCTAACCTTAACCATAACAAGTCAATGCTTAACCCTGAAAAGACCACAGTTTAAATCTTAGCACTAAACTTAGCCAGTTCTTCCTCATTGGGACCAGGCTAGGACTACTAGTATTGACAAGGTCAGAAAAGGTCTTTAGGAGGAAACAAAGTGCAAGAACACACACACACACACACACACACACACACACACACACACACTATTAAGTCTTGATCGTGTCACGTTACACCGGTGGTTCAATTGCAGTTAACGTGACAAATGACATTAATGCCATCTATATTCAGCCAGTCGTGTCTAAACACTGGCGGTTAATTTAAAGGGGAAATAGGTTCAGCTCACTCCCAAAGGAGAGACTTGAGTGACGAACCCCCGTCGAGATACATGGCATTTGTAGCATAGTCGCATGTCGTCATACCAAACATGTACTGATCTGTGTCAATGTCCGCGATGAACCCCTCACTTCGGCGTGGTTCAACAGACCAATTATATATATATATATATTTTTTTTTTTTTCACATTTAAAATTCACCACTTTGTGTAGTTGCACTGTTGAGCTACGTCCATCCAATTGCCCAGTTAATACACGAAGTTCAACATTAATTGGAATTAAATGCTGCTTCATGGGTTTCATGTAAGCCGATCTAGCTAATGGATGTTAAGAGTACAACCGGTGCTCCAACGGAGCTTCTAGGACGCCTGTCTGTTCGGCAATAAGCAAGTAAGCGCTAAATTGACAAATCCCTTCAAAGGGTTTGGTTTGTAGTTGTGCCGAGTGGAAGACGGCGTCACGTACAGGAGTTCATTAGCGTTCAACAAGCAAAAAAAAAAAACCTCTTACCGAACATTAAAATCCCAAACACGACTGTGAGGAGAAACTTATCCATTTCCACCATTCTCTTCTTTAACACGTAACCTTTTACCCCGTAATTTCAGCCCGTCGTTCTCTTTGTCCTACGTGTGGGGTGAGACCAGTCCTCTCACACCGCTGTCGGGCACGCCAATGAAACTCAGATGTGTGCACAGCACCGCACAGCACCGCACCGGGCACCGGGCGGAGCCGCACAGCAAATCCGACAAATACCGTGGCTCTTAATCCAATCCGAAGCCCCACGGGGGAAGCGTTTACATTGTCCACGCCATGGTCCACACACTGGTCCGGTTTAATATATGCAAGGCTGAGAGAGAGAGAGAGCCAGAGAGAGAGAGAGAGCGTAGCCGGAAGTTATGTGTGGGTCTTGTCCCAGGTGGAGAGAGAGAGAGCGCGAGATTATACAAAGCTGTCCTTCCTTTAAATGAGCCCCAATAATCCGAGTAATTAAACTATGTCTATAAGCACCATAACTCAAAAAGGCAATGACGGATGATTTATTTTTTTAATTACATTGATTTTGGTTTTTAATAATTTTACAGATACAGATTCTGGATTTTTTTTTCTTTTTCTTTTAACAGCCAGATTTGTTAAATGTATGGGTTTGTATTGACATCAGATATATGTCAGGTGAAATATAAAGTGAACTATAAAGTAGGACACCCCTTTAAAAAATGATCACTCTACAGCAGGGGTGTCAAACATGCAGCCCGTGGGCCAGAACCGGCCCGCCAGAGGCTCCAATCCGGCCCACATAATAAATTTGTGAATGAACTATTATATTTTTCAGTTCCAGATACCTGTGGCAAATTGTTAAGTGCCTTTATAGATCCACTGTGATCTGTAAGTTTTAATGCACATGTGTAAATAGTGAACTTAGTTATAATATTGCTAGTGCTGTCAATCGATTAAAATATTTACTCGCGATCAATCTCATGAATGTCATAGTTAACTCGCGATTAATCGCAAATTAATCGCACGTTTGCCTGTGTCGAAATCCATCCATTGTCACCTGGTTATGACGTGGAGAGTTTAAACCACCGCTGTGTTTGGCCATCAAGTGGTGTTTCAGACAGGACGTGCTACGATGATAACGCAGTACACACCGACAATACACGCATATCTATCGACCCATCTTGCAACGTTTTAAAACTAAACTTTCCATTCAGAAGTTTGTTAGCAGTGGCCATTTTTAACGTCCCCCCCGCTCGACATCCAGGGCGCGCGCTTACTGTTTTGCTTCACTAGTTCACTACGTCACTAGGAGCGTTAATCTCGCGACAAAAACGTTGCATTAACTCGTTAATAACGCGATATTTTTGACAGCACTAAATATTACACTTATTTTTCTCAAGACATTTCAGGTTGTTGTTGTTGTGTTTGGTAAAAAAAAGGTCATTAAATATAAATCAAAGGGAAACATTTGGATTTCTTGTTGCTTATAGGTTATTATGCTATTATTTTACTAGTCCGGCCCACTTGAGATCAAATTGCACTGTATGTGGCCCCTGAACTAAAATGAGTTTGACATCCCTGCTCTACAGCCTCTAACGTCAGGTGCTGCCCAAGGCCTACAGGTTTACAGCAAACACTATCATGAGGGAACAGTTGTATTTCTGGTGCAGTCTGGCATAATAACAATAATAATAAAAAAAACAAGTTAAATGTAATGTATTGTGACACACATTTGTTGAGAATTAAGAGAACGGACTGTATTAACAAATGTGTATACAATCAGAAGTTAATAAAAGATGTCTTTCAAAAAAAGACACATATTTGTGCATGTCCATGACTGACACTGGCAGAAACATGCTCTCTCTGTTATTTAAGATTATAATATTCCTGATTACGTACTGAGCACAATCTGATTATGAGATGATCACATCCACATTATGTGCACTGCTGTAAAAACTCTCAGTAGGAATTGGAATCTGATTAAAACTCAAACATGTCGATGTGAATAAAATCCGAATAGGATCATATTTTGATCATGGTAATCAGAAAAAATGCTGTTTGCATCACAGGGTCGTGTTCCATTTATTGTCTTAACCCGATTAAAATTACAATGGAGTGCGCACCACTTCTGGTAAGACGGAGTCCTTTATATTTCTCTTAAAGTGCAAAACACACCTGAAAGCTGTTTAAATCAAGAGTAATTAAATAATAAAGAATAAACATATTCAGTGCTAACCACTACACCCACTGCGTGGCCACCAACCATTCATCTTCCTCATACACCAAAAGTATACATAAATTTAGGCTCATTTAACAAATCTATATCAAAAACATGCGATTTGACCAGGAATGGTGTGCTATGTCTTTTCTAAGCATTTTTTTTTTGGCAACAAACATTGCACAAACAGCTGCAAGGATTTTTTTTTTCATAGGAATAAATGGAGAAGAGAGAAATTATCACCACCCAGCCCAGTTTGGAAGACCAGTGTGTTGTCGTACTTTAACATAGAAACATGAGTGAAACTTTAAACTGACAACAAGACTCGAAACTTTTTAAAGCTAATTTGATGTTGCCATTATGATTTCTACATAAGCGCAGTTTGAGTTTTCTGCCCTTTTTTTTGGACCTTTTCTCATTTTATAATAGCATGTGTAATAGTTGGGCCCCATTAGAGCACCTCTAGCTGAGGTCCATGAAAACAATCACACTTTTCCTGCCCACAATTTCCAACAAGAACGCTGCTATGGTCGTTGTCCAACACTTTGTGTGGTTTTCATTCTCTTTTGACTTGAGAACCTCCCATTGACTCCTATGTTGAAATATATCCATGGAGTCAGGCCGTTTGTCACCGTTTGTCAGCGTGCATGCTTCTCTGCACCTGCGTTCTCCTGTACTTGTGATACGTCATCAGCCACAGGCCAAGTACTCTTCCCATTCACAGGTACCTGAGCAGCAAGTAAGGTTTTCACACCTAAACGTATTCTCGCTCCGCCCATGAGCGTACTTGGGAAAGCCATGTATCCCAGAATGCATTTCACTTTTTTCTGTGCATCAGAATGCAGTTAATAATTGCAAGATAATTAGAGGTGAACAATTTTGCCATTTAGAATTTCAAAATGTGGTTTATGGATCGAGATGTTTAAACATGTTTATAGTTTGGCAGTGATGTTGTCGGAGGTGCACAGCTCAGTGCGCCCTGCTTCGCCCACCTGGCTCCTCGCTGCTCTACTTTGTCCTGCTGGTAAAGCATCCAGACAGCAACAGGAACCGCAACACGTCTCACATCCACTCAGATTTCTGTTAGTTTTTTTAGTAGATTGCATGTATATCTTCACTCATCAGCATCCACAACACCAACAACCTCCCACAAATAAAATAAAAATAAGCACTGAAAATATAAAAAAAAAGAATAAAAATGAAAGTCGTGGTTGTTTTATATTATATAGCTTTATTATAAGTTGAGTATATATATATACATATATACACTACTGGTCAAAAGTGTACCCAAACTTTTGACCAGTAGTGTATATATGTATGTATGTATATATATATATATGTATGTATTTTTACATGTTTATTTATTAACACTCTGTAGGTGGCAGTAATGACGCTTAAGTGCTTGATGCCCCGTCATTTAAACTAACAAGGAAGAAAGTACTGTTCCAATTGCAATGACTGTACTGTAAGTTTGTGCTTACATTTCTAATTGAGGCCTTTTCACACTAGACATTTTTCTTTTTTTTTTTTCATGCAAATTATTCAAAAGTTTGAAGTATTTTTCAGAACATGTGTCCAATCAACGCAATCAAATCAATATTCTGTTGCACAGCCTGCCTAATCCACAGGTGTTTTGGCCCACTCCTCGTGAGCAAACCGCTGCAGCTGCCTCGGGTTTGAAGGGTCACTTCTCCAGACTGCAGGTTTCAGCTTCTTCCACACATGTTCCATAGGATTTCGATCAAGGCTCATAGAAAGCCGTTTCACAATAGTCCAATGTTTTGTTCTTAGCTGGAGGACCAATGGCCTGTGACTGAGACCAAGCTTTCTGACACTGGGCAGCACATTTGTAGCCCCTGAACATCACCGAGCCTCCTCCATGTTTCAGAGAAAGCTAAGGAGCTTTCTCTAGTAGCTACACTGTTCTTTTCTTTGTACAGTGTGCTTCATTTTTCGCGTCTGTAAATCGATAGTTTCGCTTTTTTATGATTTGTTTTTAACAGTGGCGTCTCTGTCGTTCACTTTGGGTCAAACAACGACGGATGGGGCGATCTGACACTGATGTACCTTGACCTTGGAGTTCACCTCTCATCTCTTTGGAAGTTGTTCTGGACTCTTTGGTTACCATTCGGATTATCCGTCTTTTCAATTTGTCATGAATTGTCCTCTCGTGGCCATGTCCAGGGAAGTTGGCTACAGTCTGGTGGCCCTTAAACTTCTGAATAATATGTGCAACTGTAGTCACAGAAACATCAAGCTGCTTGGAGATGGTCCTATAGACTTTACCTTTACTGTACACTTTAAACTGAGACAATTCTCTCCTTAGCTTTCTCTGGTCCATGTTCAGTGTGGTACACACCATGATACCAAACAGCCCAGTGACTACTAATTACAGGACATATGTCAAAATTATTTTCAATCTTTTCTTTCCAGGCAGGTTTCATTATTATTATTATTATTATTATTATTATTATTATTATTATTATTATTATTATTATTATTATTTAATTCAAAAAGCAATGTTTATTACATTTAAATTTAATGAATTAAATTTATTATTACTTTGGTCAGTTTCAAGTCATTTCAGTGACAATTGTGGGTGTTTCTTTCTTTAATGGAAGTGTAACAACAATATATATATATTTTTTTTCCCAAGTCTGTAAATTCAGCTGCTTTCTACTGGTTCTACTGACATTCAACTGTCTTCCACTGATCTCCTCAGCTTATTCAGCAGAGCCTTTGTGCATTTTCAGCAAAGACCTTCACAGACTTAGCATTCAATATGCATCTGTCTTCCAGAAATACGATTTTCTAGTTAGGGTGCCTGTTTAGCAACACGAACCAAGGGAGAAATCTGGAATTCTTGCTTGGTTCAAAGCCAGGACTAAAAAAATGATCACAACCCAGTCCACAAGGAACATCACAGTGTCTTCATGCTTTAACATACAGATTAACATACAGGTTTGAATTTCAAAGGGGTCCCAAGACTTGGGCCTTTTTTTGGGTTAAATTGATGTTTTGATACCCTTTATGTTGTTTATACAATTGCAATTTGTTTTATGCTTTTTTTTTTACAAATCTGATTTACCCATTAAAAACTACACCAGCTCTTTTCCTGCCCACAATTTCAAACCAACATTTTTTACATAAAAATGTTGCTATGATTGTTTTTTAACCCTTCGTGTTGTTTTCATTGTCATATGACTCGTAGTTTTTCTTAGAATCACCTGAAAGTGCTGGCCAAACCTCTCATTGACTTCCATGTTAAAATTCAGCTCTCAAGTTTATAAACAAATTGAGGATGAGGGTGATTTTTAAACTGTCTTTTCTCTGTTAATACACAAATTTAAATTTGGGGGCTCCTGAAAGCGTGCTGATGCTCACAAGCTAGGAAACTAATCTTTATCATCAACCATTCTTGAAAGTGGACAACTTTACAACACGGTGCTTCTGCTTCTCTGTGTTTCACAGATTACTGACAGAAACAGGTGTTTGGTTGGAGGAGGGGCATTTGCAACCAGCTGCAAGAGTCCGTTTCTCTCTCGCTTTAGGTTTTAGAGGTTGATTTCACCAAAATACTACTTTGTCTGAGTACTTAGAGTTTTAAAGGCTCACTCCATCCAAATGTTACTCTCTTTATTAGGCACATCTCACTGACTCTTGTGACTTCCAACACAGCGGTGTTGGAAAAAATACCAGTAGCACCTGACAACATTGGCACCAAGAAGCAGACACGATCAAAATTTTTGATAGAATTTAATATTTTGATCAAGTCAATGTTATAGTTGCAAAAGCAGCAACACCATCTAATGGAAGGACACAGTTCCGACCAGGTTTTTTTTTTTGTTGCTGTTGTTGCTGTTGCTGTTTTTAATTTTGCCAGCGGTCTGCCCTTTTAACAAGGTTTGACACATTCCAGTTGTCAGCTACTGCTCTGTGGTCAGACCCACGCTGTGTATTTACACAGCCTGACTGGACAGGTCAAAGTTCACTGCTCAGTCAGGGTCTGCAGGCATGAGGAGAGGAGCAGGAGGAGGTCAAGTGGAGGCGAGAAGCTTGGGTTTGTTAGCTAGGAGGTCAAGGGTCAAACCCCCATGGATAGAGTGGATCTTTTTTTTTTTTTTTTTCCTTTGTCTTCTTTTCTCTCTATTACTGTGATCATTTTATTTAACGTATAGTTTTGTATATTTTGTATATTTTGTATATTTTGTATACAATTCCTGATTATAAGTGTCAAAATCTTGAGCAGCTGTAAAAAGGGGGGGGGGGAATGCAAATGAAGGGAATGTATATGTTTTGTTATTACTGTGAAAAAATAACTTGTTAAATAAATAAAGTTAAAAAAAAACCTCCATGGCTTATTTACTACAGTGTGTATGCAGAATATTAACTAAAGTTATACTACGTTCCATGTACATTGTAAGTGGGAACTGTTCACCACATTCCATATGAGAAGTTTGGGGAGGGGAGCTCAAATGTATCTCGGGCTACAGCCACTGTTAACAATACCAGTTGATAATGTGACTCTACATGATCAGTGTTGTGGAATCCCACGTCGGGGTTGGTGAGATTACTGTGAGTTTCTGAGTCCGGGGGACGTGCGAGAAAACCCCCCCGTTGATCTCGGCAATTCCGAGTTCGACTACAAATGGAACTCACAATGAGATTTTGGAAAAGCTGACTCTGGTCATATTTAAAATGACTCTGCTCAGTTCAAGTGGTCAGAATGTCTAAATGGTGTCAAAATGATGAAAGTGAGTATTAAAAATCAGGAAAAATGTCTGTTTTTCTTGGTTCATTGTTTTTACATGTTCATGTTGTATCAAGTTGTGTCAGCATCACTCAGTCTTATCGCAGTAGATTAAAGCACCACGCTGAACCTCTTTTACTAACAGTTGTTTAAAACTCTTCTCTCAGGTTGGGGATTTTTAGTGCTTAGCACTGGCACTGGCAGTCCAAAGGCTTGATTCCTGGTCTGGGACTTTTCTGTGTGGAGTTTGCATGTTCTCTCCATGTCTGTGTGCATTTTCTGCCACCATCAAAACACTATGAGTATCAGGTTAGGGCCATTGTGTTGCAGTGGCTCTGATCCACCCTCCATCTGACTTCTTATAATGACATTAAATATCCTTTCCTTTATTATGTTTTTTTTTTTGTGCCCACCAATGTGATTATTTTATTTATAATTCAATAACCATTTTTATTAAACTATATTCAATAATTAGCTGAATTGATTTGGACGGTGTGCTTTTTTTTGGACATAATTTTCCGAGCATAGTTTATCTTATTTTTCAGGACTGCATGGTCACACAAAATGTATTGAGGCAACATTTTAAAAAAGGAATCAATCAAACCTGAGCTCCACTAATATTGGAATAGGGCGCCATCTAGTGGATGTAGCAGATAAATACAGAATATTGGGATTTTTTTTTTTCATAGACGCATCTTTCATACCTGTTTAATATTCGCATTTCTAAAAACCTATATATAATAAAAACCATGCTTTAAATGAGGAAGAGTTTGAAGTAAGACTATGATTCTAATGGGAAATATCCTGTATAGTTGTTGGATATACATTGATTATAAAGCCAATATTATTATTAAACAGCATTATGACAATAAAATGAATTTCCAGACAATTATAGTCTCCTTTTTGTGAACTGACTCAGCATGTGGTTGATTTTTCATGTACCTTTTTATGTATTTGTATCTTCATTGATTTATTTGAAATTTTATGAAATTTTGCACATTGTCTTTCACTTGCAAATTTGGTACTTTGATTAGTGAAGAACTGCATATACAGTATGTGTGTGTGTGTGTGTGTGTGTGTGTGTGTGAGTGTGATCATTTTCCTCATTACATTTGAGCCCTGTGGACTACATCTGACGTAGTATATTTCACTCCACGCCTCTCTGAAAACTGAACTGGAATCTTCCACTTCCTATAGTCAGTTTCACACAAATAGTCAATATTTGGTTAGAGAATACTGGAATTGAGCAGCACAGTTGATACAGTTTGTTACAATTTAAAATAAACATTCAATTTAATGTCCCAAAAGTTCCTACTTTTGTTGCTGAGGTATTTTTGAAATATTAAAATTCAAGTACTATGAATATGTAAGATTTTGCAGTTTTTTCTTCACACAAATAGTCAATATTTGGTTAGAGAATACTGGAATTGAGCAGCACAGTTGATACAGTTTGTTACAATTTAAAATAAACATTCAATTTAATGTCCCAAAAGTTCCTACTTTTGTTGCTGAGGTATTTTTGAAATATTAAAATTTAAGTACTATGAATATGTAAGATTTTGCAGTTTTTTCCATTGTTATAAAGCTGCAAGTGCAGGAAAACACACACACACACACACACACACATGTTTGCGCTTCTATCAGAGTGAGGACCCTCATAGACATAATACTTTCCCTAGCGCCTTACCCTAACCTTAACCATCACAACTAGATGCCTAACCCTAACCCTAACCTTAACCTAAACCCAATTCTAGCCCTAACCCTAAAACCAGGTCTAAACACTGAAAAAAGTGGGTGAAAAAAAAGTGAGGAGCAGCCAAAATGTCCTCACTCTGCAGGGTTTATACGATATTTGGTCCTCACTCTGCAGCAAGTACAAGAACAGACACCAGCAGTTGCTTAACATGTGCGTGACCGACAATCAAAACCACAAGCATATTTTCAGCAAAAAGGCACAGGATATGTGAGTGACACACACACGCACACATACGTAGCAATCTGCTGAAAAACACTCAGTAGCTGCAAGGGTGAAGATGATGTTGTTTGAAACTGTCATCCCACCTTCCTGTCAGTGGAAAAGTCACAGATTACTTTGCTCAATTTATTGACATTGTTTTCACAAGTACTGGAAGCTACCTCCATCGTGTTCACTGGACGTTAACATTTCTTTCATTCGGTAATACATAAAATAGCATCATATACAACTGCATAGATGAGTAATTAACATTTTGCACGTTTACATGTACATTAAAGGTTGCAGTGGGAATACAAAATGTGGTTCTTACAATTAAAAAAAGCACTTTTTTGTATTTTTTAAAAACTTTTATTGCATTTAAGGCTTTTTCTTAGTCGGCCCTAGTGATATCCTGGTGTCTTAAAGTCAGAGTTGCCAGGCAACGAGCAAAAACTTCACCTCACTGATATGCCTTTAAATGGCTTTCACTGCCTATGCAATATGAGTATCTTTGGCGAAAAAAGAAATACAGTTGAAACATTATCAGGAAATATGACTATAAAATAAATACACTCTTATAATGAATAAAAAAAGAAATAGACATATTGGTCATAGTTCTACAGCATTGACCATCATGTATCATTTAAAGTGTCGTGTTGATGTCCCTTAAACCATTTTGGATAAAGAAAATATGCAAATATATCAACATATTGTAGCCAAGAAAGGTTTGTGTGTGTGTGTTTTTAATGTCTCGAACGCCAAAATAAAAAAAATAAAAAAGTTTTTCTAAATTTAAACTTATCTGTAAGTACCTTAACTTGGCATTTTTGTAATTTAATTTAATATACATCATGATGTTTACCGCCAAAACCAAGTCTACTGTTCCTTGATAGTTTGAAAGGGCTTCTTCCTTGAGCGTGTGTGAGTGGAGGGAAAAGGTTTTCCAAACTCTGACACTCATATCCTGTCACACTCTCTGCGCTCTGGGAGCTTTCTTCCTGGGCTGAGGAAGAGGAGGAGGCTGCTCGTCACTTTCAGGAACAAGTGGTCTGGGGCTCTGAAGAGAAGGGAAAATGAAGTGCGTAAAAATAAAGACAAAGGTGACGCTAACACGGGCTTCACGCTTGAACCTCGTACCTGGGCAGGTCTTCTGGGGCTGGGCTGAGGCTGACCAGAGCCATGCTGAGGATCCAGGTGCTGTTTGGAGCGATGCTGGCGAGGACCGGTGTGGCCGGCAGGCTGCTGCTGCTGATGGTGGTGGTGGTAATGATTAGAAGGATGAGAATGGTGATGAGAGTGACGTTGTTGTTGTGGCTGCTGCTCCTGATTGGTCCACCGCAAACGCAACTCCTCCTCATCTGAAGATGAGCACATGTAGTGAGTCATCGCCGCTGAAATAGCTTTATCGTCACTATTGTGGCAAACATTATCTTATTATTATTTTTTTTTTTTTTTTGGTTTATGACCTCAAACAGCCAACTTCAGTGAATGGTTAACAAATGTTAGCAGTGTCCGTCATGGCTGACTGTGTCGCAAGAATAGCTAATGGTGTTAAAGCAATGGTGATGTGTCCGCCATTGTTGGGTGCGCTCGGTCGGACAAAAAAGCTCAATGCCACGCTCGTACTCAGTCTGGAAATGGTGCAGTCACCTTCCACTTTTGAAAGGCGTGACCAAAGGACGTAGATGCATCTGTCAAGTCAAGTCAAGTCAAGTCAGTTTTATTTATACAGCCCAACATCACAACACAATTTGACGCAAAGGACTTTACAGTTTGTCTACAGCAAAGGACACCCTCTATTCTTAGACCCTCGCACTGAGTGAGGAAAAACTCCACAAAGACCCTTTGTACAGGGGAAATAAATGGGAAGACCCTCTGGAAGAGCCACAGAGAAAATACTGTGTACCAACAGGTGCTTACTAATCAGATCACATCATGTTTTTAGGTCAAACACTAGCTGCCCAAATGAAGCTCTTGTAGGAAAATAATTGGTTGTCAGCAGACTGATCTTTACCATCTGTACCCAGAAAGCCCAGAAAGCAGACAAAGTGTGCACTGATATCACCCACCCACTCTCAGTGAAGTTCCAGACACTTCCGTCTGGTCGCAGATATAGATACCCTAATATCAGAACTAATAGAGCAAAAAACTTTAAGGACATCAAAGTTTTCTAATCTAATCTAAAGCTCTTGAACCCAGCTGAGTCTTCCACCAATTTGATGAAATGAATCACAGTCACATAGGTAGTCACATCATCATCATCATCATCATCCTCATCATCATCAGAATACAGACACCATTTAAAATGCAAGAAACAAAAGACAACGCTATTTTCTTCCTCACTGTGTTAGAAACTATAGCTGAGATTGGAGAGCATCGTGAATATTTCCATGGATTTAAAGAGTGTCGGAAACTTCTTAGCTAATGCACATACACTATAAAACCTGGAGCCAGATTATTTATTTATTTATTATTATTATTATTTAACATTTTAATCTTCTAAACCTCCACATTACAGAACTTTTATTTTGATAAACAGGATATTGACTGGATGTAAGGTCTTGGCCTTGCTATGTAAAGTGTAACGGTAATGTGTGATACAGAAATGAAAGTGAATTAAAATTGAATCTTATAAGGTGTGGGAACAGCATGTTTTCCGTCAGTTTGTCCCACTGAATTATACATTAGTTCTCTTCTAAACACAGTTGCGTTCTGAAATTGCTGACATTTACCAGAACATTTCCACCAAACCACATTCAGCAGTTTTGTTTTGTTTTGTTTTGTTTTGTTTTGTTTTGTTTTGTTTTGTTTTGTTTTGTTTTGTTTTGTTTTGTTTTGTTTTAAATCAGCTGCTCATGTTTGACTTTAGGCCAGGGTCGGGGGTTTTAACAGGAAGTTATGACAACCAGAGGGTTGTCGACCAAACAAATCATAACTTTAGAAACCACAAGCTGACAATAAGCAGCGTAATATTCTGACTGACCAATTCTGAAATGAGTTTATTCATTTATATACAGTATTTATTTATGGTATTTGTTTATCTAAATGAATTATTTGCAATTCTTATGTACGCATAAACTCTTACCCTTAATTAGTAAGCGTTTTTTCCGTTTGGCCCAGACGCAGCAGACAATCACAACCACGATTAGCACCAGAACAATTCCTGAGGATAACAATAACAACGCGTGTAAATATTTCAACCGACAGGTAATCTGATATAACAGATACTGACAAGGAGCCACACAACAGAATAAAACCTACCTCCTCCACCACCGACAAAAATCCAGATACTATATCCCATCACTTTTTGGGGGAAGACAAAAGCTGCAGCAGAGAAAATGGGAAGGAAAAACAAATCAACTGTGGCTCAATGTAATGTAGATTTAATAATAAAAAACCACTTTTAAAACAGTCTCTGCAAAGTCTTATGTCAAAAATCACAATTATTGAATGATTTCAGTCATATGTAAGGTGGATGTAACATCTCATTTTTGCCATACTGCCACCATACTCACTGGGTTTATGGCAGGGATCAGTGACGGCATCACTGGTCAGAGAGCTGACCTTGTTGGAGACTTTGCATGCGAATGAATCTGTTCCCAGGTTTTTGGCATTAAGTATTAGGGTTTGACTTTTCCTGTCTTTCAGCACTTCCTCATTCTGGAGCCACTCGAATTTAATGTCCGACGTCTGCTTGGTACAAAAATCACGAAAGGACAGATTTGGTGAAATCACCATGAGTACATAACTTAAGTCACTAACTGCTTTTAATGTTGTGGCCAATGAATGTAGAGACCTAAAAGTAAACCAATTCTGACCAAATTACTTGTACTGCAAATATCGCATTTCTCTTTCTCGGTTTTAAACTAAATGGTCTTGAGCTGCTGTGGGAGCAGCTTGACCGTATGCTATGCAAGAAGTGCCCATCAAGCCAGTCCAACTTGTGGGAGGGGCTTCTGGAAGTGTGGGGTGAAATTTCTCCAGATTAGCTCAACAAATTAAGTTAGTGTGCCAAAGGTCTGCAATGCTGTAATTGCTGCAAATGGAGCGTTCTTTGACGAAAGCAAAGTTTGAAGGAGATCATTATTTCTAACCTCGTCAATGTCTTGACTATATTTTCTATTCATTTTGCAACTCATTTGATAAATAAAAGTGTGAGTTTTCATGGAAAACACCCCAAACTTTTCAACGGCAGTGTATATTTTTCAAAATACTTTGATATGACAAAATAATAAATGTCTCCTGTTGTGTGAAGACCATTAGTAAGAGAACGGATGTCAATAAGGTTCCATTATGTAACAGTATGTAACACTGTTGTAAGCAGTTGATTCATAACAATTGATTCATGTTTGATTCATGTTTTTACATGTTTTAATGAAAGTTTGATTTGATTTGATTTATTTCTGGATAAACATATAAAATACAGAATCCAAAGGATAACATGCAAACGTAACATACTTATTTCCAGCATGGTCCTTGGTGTAGCACATAAAAACATATACACAAAGACAAGCACACTCAGAATATATAAAACAAACAAAAATACAGAGGGAGACAAAAAATGGGGGTGAAGGGACAACACATACAGTTATCAATTTTAGTTGATTAATTTATTATTATTATTATTATTATTAAGTTATTAATTAATATATTATTCAGGGGTCTATAAAACTACTGTCAATATCTCATGAGGACCCTTAATGTAAAGTGTAAAATATGTATCCCTTAACTATGACTTCATAAATGTATGCGAGCATGGCACAAGCATCACCTAACCATTTATTAACCATTATTACATTTGAATAAAGTACCTTGTGACCCGTATTTAATATTTAATTAATGTTCTCTGATTGCTACTACACTCCGTTACCCATTCCCCCACAAAGTTCTGCAAAAGTCTCTCCCACTCCCTCTGCCATTTTCTCCTTCTTCTTTGTTTGTTTATACATTGGTAATACATGACTTTTCTATCTTCTGCCTCTTCCTAATACACAAAATAATCCAAATGGGTCGGTTTGTGGATGTTTGTGGAAGTGCAGCGTCTTATTTTGGAGATTCGTCACACATACTTGAACCACACTCGTGCAACATTTTGAACTGGGATTAGCATTAACCTGCGTTTAAAAGTCAACTGTCACTGTTGCGCATATTCTGCACATATCACATTTAAGTCCTCTGAATAAAACATGCCGCGCGTTTGTTCTCACCTTTGCAACATTGCAGGTGAACTTGGCCGTGGTCGATTGACACTCGGGCAATACTTTAGGTACAGGAACACGATCTGAGCAGAGATTTGATTTCATGTGATTTAAAACAAGACACGTAAAGTACAAAAAAAAAAAAAAAAAAACAGGCGTGATGTGAACTAATCACATAGTATTGATGTTAAATGACAGTATGGTGCACTTACCCATTATACATAAATGTAGGCTCTCCAGTTTCGGTACTAGCGTTCCATTTTCTGTAAAAACCTCGGGATTGTATTTCCCTACATCGTCTTTGTTCACTTTTGTCAGCTTCAGGGATCCATTTTGATAAACATTATCTTGGCTCCCTTTGAGAAACCTGTGACCGGACACCACGTTTCCATTCTTCACTGGCTTCCGATGAACTTTTAGTTCATTTCCGCGCCACCATTTTAGTATTTCAGTTTCGCTCAGGTCGTGGTTTTCCAGTGGCACCATGAAATCCTCTCCTGCTGCAGCATAGATGTCACAGTTGGCCTGAGCATCTGTGCAGCAGAAACAAAGTGCAAACTTAGCAGCAGTACTGAGAACTGAACTGACACTTCATTAATTAATCATTTTCAGTGGCTGCAGTGAAGGAAAAAACAAATGTAACAGCAAATGACCATCAGAGTAACGATAATACATTCACGCTCCCCAGAGATAAGTAAATAAAATAAAATATTTCATGACACCCCTTTTTGTGCTACAGAAAAGCATTAGGGTTCATCCTCTGGGGAAATTGCTCTCCAAATTTTGTATAGGAAAATGAATAATTTCCAAGAGATGTTTGATAAATGAACTTCAACCTTTTATGCATGTTATTTGAAACATACACAACCAAATCTAAAAGGTTGGCATGCTGTGTAAAATGCAAATAAAAATAAAAATTTGCAAATCTCACAAACCCAGTATAACATAAAGAATTTATCAGATGCCGAAACTCGGACATTTTACCATTTCATGAAGAATATTAAAATTAATAAATATTATAGTGGGAACAAAATATAGGTTTATGAGATGAGCAAATCATTCTGTTTTTATTCGAATTTTTATACAGCGTCCCAATTGGGGTTGGAATTGGGGTCGTATACATGAATCTTAAAGATTGGACAAATTCCTAAAACTTGCGTGGCGACCCCAAAAAAAACCTCGTGTGACCCATCTGTGGGTCCCGACCCAGTGTTTGGCAGCCGCTGCAGTAAAGCACAGGCTGTGGAAACTCCAGGAAGTAGCAGGCGACCGTGTGAAGCTTCATATACGTGTATCATCACATTTTCACACCTTTTTTTTCTGGCCTCGTCGACGTGATGATTCAAATGGTTCATCAGCAGCAATTAACACTGGCTGACACTGTGAAATTGCTTTGGTTTCACCCTTTTTTTAAATGCTTTCTTTATTTGTTTTTAATACATATGCAGTGGGTGACACAAATGAAATATTCACCAGCGTTTACACTGTGATGGGAGTTTCTAACAAGTTTCTAAAGTTTAAAATCGGAAGAAGAAATGTTTAAATTTGTAGTTGTGATAATGTTTGGAGTTTTCTACCTTCTGGGTTTTATATTTCTTGAAAAAAAAAACACGATTTAAATGAGAATGCACAAAGTGACATGTTATTTCAACATTATTTCTTATACATTATGCTGAAATATGACATTAATATGATATTGTTGCTTAATGTGAACGCTGCTCTGTAAGTTTCTATTTTCCTGTTTGTCCGCTGTGACCTAAATTCTGACCGCCGAGACCACAGCAACAAGTGTTTGTGCTGTAGCTTCCACGACTGACTGATATCTTTTATGATTTTTTTTTTTTTTTTTTTATTTTAATCTATTTATTTTCAGTCTTGGAACAGGTTTGGGCCTTTTTGTTTTAGTCATGAAGAAAAAAAACGCGACAATAATGAAGCGTATCTGATGTGGGATGTTATAGTGTCAGAATACAGTTAAAAGGAAATGACTGACAAAATAAAAAAGTATTAAAATTGGTAGCACCTAAAAGAATTAATGTCATTCATACTAAAGTAGGCTTATTGTCTACATATAATTTGGTAGATTTAGCTTGAATTAACTTAATTTATTGACAAAATGTATATAAAAAAATATATATATATTTCACTTGGCAAACACCTAAATTAATATAGTTCATTTTTCTGACGACATCCTGCTTTTAATGAACTTAACTCACTGAGGTGTTACCAAATGAAGCACTTTTTTTTGTTCTGTCATCTCACATCAAGTAAGTTTTAATACGCATGTGTTTTTTTCCTCCCTGGCTAAAAATATATTGTTAAATAAAAAATTGTTTATAATTCCAATCAAATCCGAACCAGTTTATCTATAAATCACATGTAAAACACTTTTGTACTGTAGTTAGCAATTGAAGTAATAAAAAAAAAAATCTGTGTAGAATCTGGACTTTAGTACACAAACTTTACCATGTTAAAAATTACACAATTAAATTATTTTTTTTTTTTTTTGATGAAACATGATTATAAAAATTTCCTTCAAGTGCCATTTGCATTTTTTTTTTTTTTGCTCAGAGAAATCAGTGAAATGAAAGTTATGGAGCAGTTTGATAAATACGAGTTTTGGAGGGGGAAAACAGTGAATAAGTCATAATTTGCGGCTGCGGGGTTGATAATCGGAGGTGACAGTACCTGCGTTGGAGATGACAGAGCAGCACAGCAGCAGCAGAATGACTTCAGACGTTGCAGCCATCTTCATCACCTTCCACCTCATATTCAGCAAGAAAGAAAGAGCAGGCAATTTCCATTATCAGGGTTATTTCCTGTCAGCGCACCGTTAGATCACTTCCTTTATATGTGTCAGTGTGCAAGTTCATGGTTTGCAAAGGAAGTGATCCATGAGGCCCTCTCAACAAACAGAGAAATGAGCTTCTGCGTCTATTTTTATTTGCAGCAGTAACTAAAATTACAACATGTAGCCTCTATTTAAAGGTCATCACAGCACAATTTAAGCGCAAAACCCCCGTAACGGCCACATGGATGAATTAAAATAAATCTTCTTCTCACAGTCACAGAATTTCAAGTGAAACTGAACTTAGACTAAATAGTAAATAAAAGCTGAGTTTGCTAACTCACTAACTGAGTTATTTCGAAGGTTTCACATCATGTTATTTCAGAATAAGAAAGGTCAACATTTCAATCTCCCAACCTTCACATTTGCTTTGTTTACTTGGCCGAATTAAAGTTTTTTATCAGTGAAAAAAGTTTTAATCTGACCTAATACAGAATCTTATACAGTGCCTTGTGCCTACAGAGGGCGCTGCTGCTCAGGAAAAACTACATGACTTAATATTAAATATCATACTGACTTGGACAGACACTCCAAATCAAGCTCCAATTGAGTCAGATGTGTATTTGTATAAATAACAATGGTTACTACTATGTATTTTTATATATACACATACTGTAAATACTGCTTATTATTAATATTTATAGTATTTTTTCTTATTTTCTTTCGCATTTTTATTTTATTTTCATATTTAATGCAGGTAATCGGGTAGTGAAATGGAGAAAGTAATAAAAGTAGTAAAACTAACATGTCATTGACAATAAAAAAAAAACATTTTTTTAATCACTCTTTATTTTTATGATTAAAAGAAAATAGAAACTGATCAATATGAGTTCAAAAAATGTGGAATGCCGACTCAGTGTTCCCATCTAATGAGACATAATTCACTTATAATGTGTTCTGCTGTGATACTGTGGGAATAACTTAAAAAGTCTCACAAGTGACTCCACTTTCCTATTGTGTTTCACATCCTGCTGCAACCCTATTCTTCTTTCGGTTTCATTTTTCTAATATTTGAAAGATGTTCCTCTTTTCAGAAATCTAAGATATCGCCATGTCCTTGACCGTGATTGTTGCACATTGCTGTTGTACATTAAGTGTTTTGCATACATCACGTTTAAGCAAGGATCGTTATTTTATGTTTCATGCATATTCGTCTTTAAGACAGTTGGTGTTTCCACAGCATCACGTTATGGTCAATTGAACGGTACAATAAAGAATCTCCGTAGCTAAAAATCAGGGACCAACTATCCAGTGTTAAGGTGAATATTATTTCATTTCTGCATGAGGTTGTAACATAACAAATTATAAATGTAAATCACATGTACCAAGGCATGTAGATAATGCTGGTTTTATTAGTTTATATTGGTTATATGCAAGGTTTTCACAAGGACACAAGGGATAGGGCACGATGGAGGCAGATGATCCACTGTGGGACAAGCTGAAAGAAGAAGAAGAAGAAGAAGAAGAAGAAGAAGAAGAAGAAGTCTGAGGAGGATATGTAAGGTTTTCAAGGTGGAATAAGTTCTAGGGACAAGTAGACCGATCGTGTTCCTGTGAGGGACACAGATGACCCTCTTCTGTTAAATGGGCCTTTATATAAATAGAGCAGTTATTTTTCCACTGCTCTGCTCCAACTTGTCTGTGCATCACACTGGAGACATCATACAAAACCCTTCTAATAAACAGGCATCCAATCACGATCTGTCTTAATGGCCAATCATAGAACTGGAGCTGATTTCATTATATCATCAACTTTATCATGTAAAAAAAAAAAAAAAAAAAGGCCGTTGCGATGTGGACTGACCTTAGAGTGGAGGAACATTATGCACATTAAGTCTTAAAGTGCAATCCCATTCAAGTTTTTACATTAGATTGTGACCTGGTCAGAACAAATGCCTTTCTGCATGGAGTTTGCATGTTCTCCCCGTGTGTGAGTGGGTTTTCTCCAGGTTCTCCGGTTTCCTCCCACAGCCCAAAAACATGCAGATTTGGGGATTAGGCCAACTGAAGACTAAATTATCCGTATGTGTGAATGTGAGAGTGAGAGTCTCTATGTGTGGCCCTGTGATGGACTGCAGAAATGTCCAGTGTGTACCCCACCTTTTCCACCAGCGCCCCGCGCAACCCTCATGTGGACGACAAAACGGTACAAGATGAGTGAGTGAGTGAGTAAGTGAGTGAATTTGATCCCACACAGAGGAAACAAAAGGAAAAAAAAAAGCCAGAATTCTCAGATTTATTATATTAAATATGTTAGATATTAAGATTTTAGAAACTTCCTCCTTGAATGGAGATGAAATCTTTATAACCGATCTACAGTTCTGCACTGTTTGGTTTGATTCCTGTATCAGACTGAGATGTCACATATAGTGTTGGCTCAGCTCGCTTGGAGCCTTGCCAGAGCAGGTACTAAAACAAGTAATAGGTACCAAGTACTATTGCTAGTGGAAAAGCAAAAAAAAAAAGGAGTAGAGTCATACCAGACCATGCCATGCCAAGCTGTGCTGGAACTGTGTAGCGGAAAATGACCATATGAAATCAAATAAGCACAATAAACTATGTAAAATATACAAATATAAGTGGAACAGGGATGAACAGGTGCACAAAAAAGTGTTTAAAGATATCAAAAGTACTAAAAGAACAAAATATTAAACCCATTTCAGGGCATGGTGGATCAGTGGTAGAGTGAGTCATCTTTCATCTCGTGGGTTCAATTCCCACCCGTGCTTGTCTCCATGGCAATGCATCTCTGGGCGAGACGCTACACCCCATGTTGCTCTAGACGAGCTGTATTAATGTGTAAATGAATGAGTGAATGTAGAAATGTAAAGCAATTTTGAGCGACTTAGGCCTGGACTAAGTTCTGAGTAATTTACCATTTTTGTCTACAAATAAGGAAAGAAAAACATTTTTCTGTTTTTTCTTCTTACTTGCCTTCTGCTCCTCCACCGTGTGGTTTTACTCTAATCTAATGAATCTAATCATTCATTTCAAAATGGCAGATTTTTTTTTTTTTTTTTTTTCAAAGCGACCATTTTGCATTCAATTCATAGCCATATCCAGTCAAATAAAGTATAACAGGCTGATGTGTTTATAAATGATTCTGCAGCAGGTTTGGGTCTAATGAATGCAGACTACAAAATGTTGGAATTAACAATAATATTAATTATACTGTACATATTCAGCATTATAATCAGTCATTTTCCTCCTATACTGATTCCTGGAAAAGGGTTCCAGGGTAGTTCAGTTTATGCCTGTTGTATCTATTTATAGATGTTATAACACAATATGTGTAAATGGAAAGAATGAGCACTCAGCGACCAGTGATAAGAACATGTAGTTCGGCATCAACAGGCTGCACTATCTGCAACATACCAACCGTGATCCTCTGTGACTCTAAAGCCAAAGCATGCTAAATGCTTCGCTGGGTCATTATTTACAAACGCAGTGTATTTTTGGACTGTAAATGGGAGAAAGACTTCTTTGAAAGGTTTGCACCTTGGTGGAATTTCCTGGTGGGTCGAGTGGAGTGAATCCTCAGACACAAAAATACACCGTAGGAATATGGTATTAAAATGTCATTGCTGTATTATGTCCATGGATTATCTTTAACAGCCACCCATGTTATGATAGGATAGACTTACACATTCTTTCATGCTGTGTAGAGTTCATGAAGGAAGTGGAGCTCCATGGGTTTTGCCACTTATGGTGCGGCACTTTCACCTGTTTGACATGAGACAGAGTAAAGGTAATATGAGGAGATGAGGTTATCTGTGTTTACTGAAGAATAGACAAAGCAGAGATTTATGAGTACAAAGTGAGGAAGTTACATCGGAACTCAGGTGTTGGAGCCGGGAGTGACGTCACCTCAGGGCTCACAGCGTTCCAGGGAGAAGTCACCATAAAAAACATGGACACTGGGCTAACCACTAGCTCTGCCGGTCAGTAACTACCGCTACTCAGAAGACGGATGTGGGAGTGACGTCAAACCCGAGTTCACTTCATGGACGCAAATGTCAGCCTTGGTTATCAATACCAGTTTATGACAACCTCTGTGCAACAGTCGGAACTGGGAATGGCATCGCTGTGTCTATGGTTATTGTAACAGTACTATGTGTACAATTGATTTACCGTGAAACAAATATAATGTTATAACAATCGTGTCATTAATGGCAAAGTAGCAGTGTTTGTAAGGCGGCCGTTTTGATGACAAATGAAACACAGCAATCGTGGTCAGTGATTTTTCTGCTCATAGCACTATTGAAACTGTTTTTTTTTTTTTTAATTTTCTCTCAAGGCTCACGAAGCCTCCATGCAACAGAGTAGCACAGAATAGTGCTAAATTAAAAGCGGTTTCACAATAGGCCGCACTTGATTTGAGTTCCTGCTCTCAGAGGAATGACAAGTGTGGCCAAAAATCTAATGCACTCTGGATTTGAGTTATTTTTAGAGACCTGGAGTCACAGGGCTTTTTTTGTTGCTGGGTATCTCTAGGGAATGCCGTCCTCTGGAGGTGCTGGATTTTGAGTGATTATTTTGGAGACGTGACAGCAGACAATGCACATCAGGTGCTGTGTGGTTTTGAGAGGCCCGGCTGCATTTCTTTCAAATGTTTTTTTTTTTTTTTTAAATTTCTTTCAGAAGTATGACACACATTCCAGAATTGACTACGGTGGATTAGTGTTACAACAGTAGCCCACTAATGCAGTGCATTAATGTAGACAGTGGGTTAGAAGTCATTTATGTGATGTTGGGGTTGAAATGAACAGATGGTGACAGCTGTTATGGCTGTCGGATGTCGTGGTGTTTCATCTTGAGTGGGTTGAACCCTTTTATTTTCTATTAGAAACAGGAGTCGTGCTGGTCATGATAACAGTGTGACAACAGACTCATTGTGTTATTTTATATAGGTGGCGGCTGGAGCAATACCAGTTGAGATTTTTATTCTTGTTTGTAGGCACTTAAGCTATACTTTGCTGAACCAAATTGTAAAGGATACGGAAGAGCATCGTTAAAAAAAGCATGGTTATTTAAAGTTGTGGTGCATAACTTTTGAATATAAACAAATGTCAGTTACATTCAAACCACTGTCACTAAAGTTCACTCAATCGTTAAGTCTATCAGCTCCACACAAGCAACTCTCTCCGTGTTGTTTTGATCTCATGTTGCCAAATGACATTGCAGCACTGCACACAGGAAGTGATGTGTGCAGCGATGCTGTGGATTGGCTGCTCCCCTGGCCCAGGGGGTCCCCTGGGTTCTGGAGGTGGTGGGTTGTGGGCTTTCCATCATGGGTGAGGGCGGGGGGGGTCCAACGTCTCTGCATGCTAGCTCCTGCGTGGACCCTGGGAGTGGGTTTGGTCCCAGTTGGAGGGGGGGGGGTGTCCCTCTGGGTCCTCAGGGGGATGGGGAAGTGTCTTGGGGGCTGGAGCTTGGACCTGGTCTGGGCCGACCCTGGGTTGTGGGTGAGGCTGGGGCCTGTTGCCGTGGGGATGCCGCACCACGATGGCCAGGATGCAGGTCCTGCCAGCCTCTGGAGGGCTATGCTCATCGGGGGCTTGCCTCCCTGTGGAGTGTGAGTGGGTCTGGTTCTGTCGCTCCATTGGTACTCGTGGGGTCCCTCAGGGTGGTTCTGGCCCAAACAGGCGTGGTCTCTTTTTAGCTGGGGTTCAGGGCAGGATTAGGGAATGTGGAACTGCCATTAGGGAAACTGGCACCCTAGGGTGGTCGCTCCTTCTTCCCCCGTGTAACAACCCCCCCCTCCTCATACACACACATTTAGGGCATTGGGGGCTTCTGTCTGGCACCATCCTACCTTACCATCTGTGGGGTGGGCACGTACTGTCGCTATCCCTGGGATTGGTGGCCGCTGGGTGCTCTATGTGTCTGGAGCCTTAACGGCCTGCTGCTGGGAGGCTGACTGGACGTGGGTGTGGTCCCCCCACTCAGATTCCAAACCACATCTAATGACAATCCCATAACACTGATGTGCTCACTCACATAAAAACTACCAGCGCCCCCCATGGATGTGGAGGATAAAGCGGTAGAAAATGAGTGAGTGAGTGAGTAAATTTGATTTGGTTTTTGTCCTTTAGCACAGTCATATGAGGTAGTCACATCATATGACATATAAGGCATGAACAAACAAAGTGACTGCAGGAGAGCACGTGGAGGAAAAAAACAAAAAAACAAACAACCACCCACCCAACCCCCACCCCACCAAAACATTTTAACATATTAAAGAAATCTAGGTTTCAATTCCAAAAACTTGTTATACATCAACTTTTTATGATATTTACCCAAGTGTTATTGTAACAGGCTACTAGAAAAGTAGCCTGTTACTTTAATTATTATTATATTATCACTTTTTAAAGGAGCACTATGTAACAAGTAACCTATTACACTTCCTAAGTAACTTGCCATTGAAATCTGTTCACCAAGTCACATTTCTACAAATTGTCAATCAATTATTCCTTTCATTTCTTAAAGCATATTTTTATCCCTCAAGTTAACGTCCCTGGTTATGCTAATGACAAAGTGGACAGGACTTTTAAACTGAGGAGCTCTTACTCTGTCACTAAAAAAATAGCTCAAGTTGTAGAATCTCATGGCCTCCAACTGATTTTTTTTTTAATTGACTGCAACGCAACCCTAACTAGTTATTTATTATTTATTACTAGTTATTTATTTATTGCAGGGAACAACTGAAATACCCAAATGTTCAGTAAACATGTCATTGCCCACAGGAAACCTTCATCTAGCCTCAGCTTCTTTTTTCTTTTTTTTTTAATCAAATCCCTCTTTTCACAAAGACTCTCATGTCATTAGTGTGGAACTCAGAGGAGAATTGTTATGTTGGGTTGGGGCTGAGCATGAAATGCCTCACGTCACATAAAACCTCCCTCCTCCTCTTTGACAGAAGCCTCTGGAGAGAAGCGAGTTGTAGGCTTCTCCACATAGCTGCCTATATGTGGAAAACAGAGAGACACACACACACACAGAGAGAGAGAGAGAGAGAGAGAGAGAGAGAGAGAATGTGTGTGAAGCTGCCAAAAGAGGCAGTAGGACTCCCACAGTAAACACCGCTGATGGGGCAAACCCTTCCTCCACCCCTCACAGCTAAATAACATCTATCTATCTATCTATCTATCTATCTATCTATCTATCTATCTATCTATCTATCTATCTATCTATCTATCTATCTATCTATCTATCTATCCTTTTCCTGTGTCTAGTCTTTTGTTTACTTACCTGCTTGTAATGATAAGTGTGTTATCTGCATATGACATATCTCTGTGCATCAGGAATACGTCACTGTCAATTTGTTCTTTACCAATAAAAGAATATTTTAACAAAAAGTCAATCTAGGCACAGTAAAACAAATGGAGGTGATAGTATTATGTTTACATTCTCTAACTCTGACAGTGACATTTTATGATTATGTGTGTGTGTGTGTGTGTCTGGCATTCACTCCAGGTTGAAATAAGAATAATACCAAGTTTCTGTTCAGCACTGTAGCCCATTCCCCTAACTCTGAGCAGTGATGACTTCATGGATTTCTCTGTGAATAAAATAACATCAATAAGAAAAAAAAAAACATTACATTCTCTCTCTCCTAGTGGTAATAAGACACTCATTAAAACCGTCAACCTGTCAGTTACATCCCATCCCCACCAAACTGTTTAAAAAGTTTGTTCTATTAATTAATCGCTTGCGCTGCAAGTTGCAGTTATTAAGCCCCTTCTCAAAAAAGCTACCCTCGACCCAGAGGTTTTAGCCAATTATCGCCCAATATCAAACCTTCCTTTCATTTCTAAAATACTAGAAAAGGCAGTTGTGAATCAGCTATGTGAATATCTGCATAGTAACAGGCTGTTTGAAGATTTCCAGTCAGATTTCCAGTATTACACCATAGCACAGAAACAGCCCTAGTTAAAGTTACCAATGACCTCCTCTTGGCCTCGGATAATGGTCTGGTCTCTATACTTGTCCTGTTAGATCTTAGTGCTGCGTTTGACACCATTGATTATAAAATTCTATTACAGAGACTGGACCAGACTTTAGGGATCTCAGGTACTGCCCTCTGCTGGTTTCACTCATATTTGTCTGATAGATTCCAGTTTGTACATGTTAAAGATAATGACTCATTGCAGACAAAAGTTAATTATGGAGTTCCGCAAGGCTCAGTGCTTGGGCCTATACTTTTAACCTTATACTGTATATGCTTCCTTTAGGGAACATTATTAGAAAGCACACGTTCATTGCTATGCAGATGACACACAACTTTATTTATGAATGAGGTTGGAAAAAATAAATCAGGTTGTTCAACTCCCCCATCATAACTTAAAGATCTACTTTCACCGTATCAGCTCAACAGATCACTTTGGTCCCAAAACACAGGTTTGCTTGTAGTTCCCAGAGTCCATAAGAGTAGAATGGGAGGCAGAGCCTTCAGTTACCAGGCTCCTCTCCTGTGGAACCAGCTCCCAGTGTCAGTGCTGGAGACGGACACTCTCTCTGTATATAAAGTTAAACTGAAAACCTTCCTTTTTGATAAAGCTTATAGTTAGAGCTGGCTCAGGGAAACCTGAACCATCTCTTAGTTATGGTGCTACACCTGGACTGCTGGGGGACTTCCTGTGGTGCACTCACACTCACTCTCTCACACTCTCTCGCAGGGTATGAATGTTAATTATGTGTCATTAACCGTATTTTTTTTCTCTCCTAAGTCTGTGCCTTCCCTTCCTGTCCTCTCTCTCTCTCTCTCTCTCTCTCTCTCTCTCTCTCTCTGTGTCCTCACCTTGCAGGCTGCAGGATCCAGATCCAGTTTTTAGTGCTATATTATCACTAACAGTAGTATTGCTGTCATTATTTTTATTATGATGCTATGATTAAAAGTTCATCAGTTCAATTTCTTATCAATAATGTTTGCTGCTGCTTGTATAAATGACACCATAGTTCTATAAACATGACATAACTGATTCTAAACTTGATACAACTGTTGTATATTTGCTCCTGGTCTCTCTATCTCTCTCTCTTCTGTCTCTCCCTCACCTCCCTCTTTTTCTTTCTCTCAGCCCAACCGGTCGAGGCAGATGACCTCACATCTTTGAGTCTGGTTCTGTCAGAGATTTCTTCCTGTTAAAAGGGAGTTTTTTTTTTCTCTCCACTAAAGCCTAGTGCTAGTGGTCGACTAATCTTCACATCCAACCGCAAAAACCTCTGCCTCTGTGTTTTCCTCGCTCTCTCTCTCTCTCCAGTCTTGCACTTGGTCAAAGCAGTGTTACTTGTCACCATGTAAGGCTGCAGAGCTCAGCTGCTCCTCAAGACAACCAAAACAAAAAAAGAAAAGAAGAAATCTATTTTCATCTTGGAACATTTTTATAATTTTTATAATTTTTCTTCAGCTGGATATAAAGGCAATGAATAAAAGCACGATGATGATAAATGAAATATTGATAGAAATTGATCATTGAGACATACATACCCTCTTATTCTAGGAGAGGCAGGATAAGAGGTAAAGGAAAGTGAAGAATAAGGCAGTGATGCTTGTGAAACACCGTTTACTAACTAAATAACTGACCAGTTCATCAGATACAGAACAGAATCGAACTGAACAGCGATAGAAATTCTTGTTTAACCTTAGATGGCCGGTGTTCCTGTCTGTTTCACGACTTGTAATTGACCCACTCAGCTCACACCTGCACACTGTTTCCAAAGGAACTACAGTGTGATCTAATCTAATCTAATCTGGTCTAAACAGGCATTCATGGTTCATGATGTTCATGATGGCAGGAATGAATTTCTAACGGTTCCTCTCAGTCTTGGCTGAAACCTTTTCTCCTCTGAGGAGCAGATGCTCTGACAGAACTCAAAATAACATGTCTAATATGCTAAAATAACTTTAATTTTATGTATTTTTAAACTTATAAATGTTACCATATTCTCATTTTGAAAGGTCCAGTGAGTAAGACTGTTAGATTTATCGCACTTTTCCACTGTACAGTTCGAGCAAATGTTAAATTTATGTCAGTGGAAAGACTTATGCTGTTTACGTACAGTACTGTCCATGAGTCTTGGGCCACCAGCAGCTTTGTTGTTTTTATGTCACTTTTGTGATCATTGGCGTTTAGATGATCAACCTGTCAGTGAGTTGAACTTGTGCAACATGTGTATGTAATGCTCCAACATGTCTGGAGTAAACCAGGTATAATAGACCGTTTTCACAGCAGCTATGTGTTGGCATGAAATAGTAGGAGAAACACAGGTTTGACCAATAACATTAGGGTTCCATTCCAGGTTTTAAAGAGCCATGGTTGTGTTATTGTTCAAGTGTAAATGTAGGTCACACTGAATATTTGATATTATAGAAGCATTTCTGTTGAAAAAGATGTTATTTTCAAACTGCATATGTGTTTTTCTCCATATTTTCAGGATATGTTCCAATAAAGTGATTGAGAAATAATTGTACAATATGGTCATTATAGCATTGCTAAAACAGCAAATCTAATGGTGGCCTAAGACTTATGCACAGTACTGTATATGTACTAGCTTTTTTAAAATATTAAGTGAGCTACATTAAGGTTGTCGTGAAAGAAGGTGACAGAAGCAGATTCTCTGAAGTACAATGTACATCCAGAGCAGAGCAGTGAGAAGCAGCACCAGCCCAGCACTGTACGTGACTGACAGCCTCTTTCTCCTTATAAGGCAGATGTAATCATGTTGGAGCCACAGAGGCAGAGTTATTTTTACTTTTTCTGGATTTTTCTTTAAAGCCCCCATGTCTTTTTTTTTGATTTCTCCCAAGTGAACAAGGCCGTCCAGAACTTCAAACACATCAGAACTCACACACACACACACACACAAAACAGCGCCTTTGAAAAAGAACCTATATTCAAAATGAAGTGCAGATTTTAGTATAAAGTATGACACAGGCATGAAATAATATGAAAAATCCATGTCCTTATTCCCCAGACCAAATGTAATTCATAATATTTTTATGAGAATTGTAAGAAAAAAATGTTCTTAAGATATCTCTTAAACAAACTTTTGTTTGTAAACATAAATAAATAAAAGCCCTTAGTACCACTTCAAATACTGTAAAGTCACTAGGACTGTATGTGGGTGAGCCGACATTTACAATTGAATGATTACCAATTTCCACCATTCAGGATGTTAAAAAATATTAATATGTGATGATAATGGGATTGTGAATGTATAATAGATGATCGACTGAATGAATGATTAAAATAATGTAAACGTGCACAGATGTGATAAAGATTCACTCAGCCCGAATGAGTGAATGGATAATGAAAAAAAAACGTAAATGCTAAGTGAGTTGTCATCGAGATTAGAATAGCGCTGCACAAACCCATAAAAAACATTTATTAAACGATGTCTGACGAATCTGTAAACAAGCCTCGCACTGAAATGACCCACTTGGTGCTTCAACAATAATTGGATCCCAAAGAATGATGCACTGATACGCTCACGGCCAGACTGTATATTTAGAGGTGCCATCAGATGTTCCATGGCACCAAGCTAACGCCGAGTGTCTCTCAGCCTGTCAGGATAATGAACACAATAGACGACTCCATGCCATGGCATTTGATTTCAGGCCAAACTGCAGTCTTGCTCCGCCGTGATGCATCGGCTCTTTCCAGCTACTGTGTCACAGACGCGTCTAACAGAGGCCGAAGAATTCTGACATGGTGGCCCAGCTGTTACATGGAGGGTGATCGCCCACGGCAGCAAAGTGCTCCTGATTCTTTGATTGGAGTGTGAAAACCTGTTAATTAAATTGAGATTGTTGCTCCTCGGGCTTATCATTATGCACAGAAATCATAATAATCTGTAAACTTTTGCATGCATGTTCTCCTCATGTGTGCGTGGCTTTTCTCCAAATCTTACGTCTTCCTCCCACAGTCTAAAAACATGCAGAAGTTGATTGGACATTCTACAGTATATTGTCCACTGGTGTGAGTGTGAGAGTGAATGGTTTGTTTGTTTGTATGTGTTCATGTTGTGATGTCCCGTACTTTCACCCTATGTCCGCTGGGATGAGCACCAGCAGCCACTTGACCCTCATGTGCAGGATAAAACAGTAGACCATCGGTATATGCATTTGTGATTTTGTGATGGCAGAACACAAATACATCATGTTAACTGTTGCAGCATCAACGATATCAACTCAGATAACTCTGAGAACTTTAAACATTTCCAGATGTTGCTTTTCATTTCATCTTTTGACAGATGAAATGAAAATGCTTTGTCATTACCTTTGGGTTGGGGATTGACAAACAGGGGGTGTTCTGTTTTAAGGACCTACTGTATATTTTAAGGATCTGTGTGCGGCACATTTTTCTATCACACATCTTTTACACTTTTACAATGTGGGGTTAAGTTTCTTGCCCAAGGACACATCGGCATGTAGACTCCTGGAGCCAGGAATCAAACCCACGACTCGTCTTGCAACCCTTCCAGTTGAAAGTTGTCTCAGTCTAATTAGCCACCTTCTTTAATAAAACTAAATGGCACTCATAAAACGCACACAGAAATAATACCTTTAATTACGGGGAATGGGAGGCAGACAGTCAGGAGGGAAGATGGGACAGGAAGTAAGACTTAAGGTTTATACAAGGAAATGCAACCAAATAAAACATGGAAAACTAAAAAAAACAGACACAAAGAACTTAAAAACAAGGGTTAAATAAAACATACAAATGCATGAGTCATGACATGTACTTCTTGATGAACTTTTTAGTTAAAAATGTTAAAACGTGCATATCTTTTAAATAACATGCATAAAATGAAGTTTGTGTAAAATGAATTTAGCAACACATTGAAAATTATTCACATGCCACTTAAAAAATGACACAGATGTGGCTCTAAAATGAATTTAGCAACACATTGAAAATTATTCACATGCCACTTAAAAAATGACACAGATGTGGCTGTAAATGTGAGGCTACAATTTGGCGTATATTCTGATTTGGGTCACAATAGTTTGCCATCTTTAAAGAACTGAGTCCCCATACAGAAAGTTTTCCCTATACTCAAAAACAATGACATAAAATAAAATAATAATACTGACCATCCTGGTATTCATTCTCTCTCTTCCAGGCTTTCCTCAGATGTCAAGCCTCTCCCACTACCACCCACTCCCCCCCCTTCTCTCCCACTCACTCTCTCACACCCATACGCACATCATGTTTACAGGCTTGGAGAGCGCTGCATATCAGACATTTCCTTCCCAAACTCCAACCAGCTCTGTTCTCATCTGAAAGGTAAGAAGCAGCATCCATTCCTGACTCCTTTTCACTATTTTAGACACTAAATATTCAGTTTGAGCTACCATTAACATTAAACTACTTTTGGAGTTGGTTTCTCTGCAAAGTAACCAACTGCAAAAGTCACAGTTATCATCAGTGAGGGTTGGAGGAGTCTGTGTTTGGGGTGAGATAGAGACGACGACTGTATACAAATCACCACTTCTCATGAAAATAAAGTCACTGTACGCATACAGTGAGCACAGCACTGAAGACGAGGAGGAGGAGGAGGGAGAGTGGAAATAGGACCGAACCTTCCAGAGGGATAAACATCTCATCTGCATGTCTTACTTTCAGCCAAATCAACTCAACCCAAGCACCGATTCCATCGTTAGGAGTTCACTTTTGGCTTAAAAGCAGTCTAACCCTCCAGTCAGCATCTTCCGCCTGTGATACAGGCAGCACGAGACAATTATAAATGATTTAAATTTAAATTAAGGAGTGTAAAAGAAATGAAAAGATGGTCAAAAGGAGTCAAAACAAATGAATATATTCTAAGAGGTTAAATCAAAATAAAATAATATAAAAGAATACAGATAAAGTGAATACAAAATATGCAAAAAAAAATGTAAAAAGGATTTAAAATGTTTATAAAAACATATCAAAAAAGGATCCCACATTGTTTTGAATGAACCTTTAGATTTAGTGTTTTTAAGGTTATGTAAAACATGTCAAACATTTCAAAACTAGAGGCATAATTCTGCTTTTCATCTTTTGATGTCAATATGTTACGCGCTGCCAAATGAGCGAATAAAATACAGGGTAGGCGTTAACAATCAAAATTCACATGCAAGGTTTTAAATATGAAAGTACCTCTTCTTTGGAACTAGTAGGTGAAAATGATCTGTTTACTGATATTTTTTGGACATTTTCTCATGTAGAGCTTGTTGTTATATTCAAATTTTCACTCATTCATTCATCATCTGCTGCTTTATCGTGCACATGGGGGTTGCAGAGCTGCTGGGGTCAAGCCCAGCTGACATAGGGAGAATGGTGGGGTGCACCCTGGACAGGTCACCAGTCCACTGCACTGACATACAGAGGCAGTGTCCAGTTAACCTCTGCAGGGTTTTGGACTGTGGGACGGTCTTTTCACTGCACAGGCAACAGCACTAACCACTACACCAACTGTGTGTGTCCCTGTATAAAGGTTCGACAATGTTAAATACTGACATACGGCAGAATCCCATGTTATACTATGTGTACTCGTCAACCTATCCAACAGGGGACTTTGGTGTCATCACACATCCACCAAGAGGGGACCTACCTGCCAACAGGGGACATTTTTTAGGTCCCCTCTTGGTCATGCTTTAAAACATGCTAAAATGATGTGTGTGTGTTTGTGTGTGTGTGTGTGTGTGTGTGTGTGTGTGTGTGTGTGTGTATGTGTGGCCTCATTTGCTGCTCAAGACAAGATTTCAGTGCTGACACACACCGATAAAACTCACACCCACGGCATGTCTGGCATCCAAAAGTGCTCATAGTGAACACACGCACACTGGTTTCCATGACTTCAGAGGACACCGCATTGCCTTACATTCATTTCCTGGAAACTTTCACCATAACTCTCTGAGAGATGAGGAAAATGATGATGATAAGGAAACGAAGTGTTGAAGGAGGACATTGGGAAGACTTTGTGTATTTCACGGTTCGTGATGTGTGAAAAGCATCATGTGAAGCAGCACTGCCTCACATGCTGTCAGTCACACAACCGCATAGGCCTGTATGCAGTATGTAATTTCGTGGTGTCAAAGGTCAAAGAAACTGGCTTGGATTTAAGACGAAAAGAAAGGAAGATATTCAAGAAAAAAAAAGCCCAAACTCTACATGAGAAAACGTCCAAAAAATATCAGTAAACAGATAATTTTCACCTACTAGTTCCAAAGAAGAGATAGTTCAATATTTACAACCTTGCATTTTGATTGTTAATGCCTACTTTGTATTTTATTCACTCAGTTGGCAGCGCGTAACATAGTGACATCAAAAAATGAAAAGCAGAATTACGTCTCTAGTTTTGAAATGTTTTACATGTGTTATTATCATGAAGTCATCTCGCTACATCGTATCTAGACATCTATTTAAAGGTTTGTTTAAAACAATGTGGGATCCTTTTTTGATATGCTTTTATAAACATTTTAAATCATTTTTTAAATTTTTTGCATATTTTGTATTCACTTTATCTATATTCTTTTATATTATTTTAATTTGATTTAAACTCTTAGAATATATTCAAGAAAGTCACAAAATGTCAATAAAAAAAACCCAGAATATTTACATATTTGATATGTGATAAAGGTGAGAGGATGGCAATTTAAATTCATCATACAATTCTAAGTTCTTGTAATAAAGGGAAGGCTGCTTAAGGTGCAGTTCCCATCATGTCCACTAGATGATGCCAAATACAAATTCTTTGCATAAGATCAAAAGTGTGACTGAGTGAATGAAAATCAGTTCAATGACAAAATAAAGTAATAGAAAACTTATATACTCTACAATTCATAAGTTTGGACACACCTTCTCATTCAATGTGCTCCAAACTTTTGACTGGTGTAAATAATAGTTATAATTGTTCAAATGTGGAGTGTCTTTTAGCATCATTCAATTTTTCATTTGGGTAATTTGGTGTTTTTCTATATGTTACATGCTGACTAAGTAAATACAATAAATGAGCAGAAGTTAAAGTAGCCACAGATATTCAAACAAAGTCTTGAATATTAAAGTATCTCTGGTTTAACCGTGGTGGCTAAAAACATGAAAATCCTTTAATGACTGATATTCTTCACTGTATTTGTGTATTGTTTTTGTTTGTTTATGAACAGATTTTCACATTCAATTCAGACAAAATTAACAAGTAAAACAGTGGCAGCAGCTGTCACACTGACCACGGTCCAGTTACTGTAGAGCAGGGGTGTCAAACTGGCGGCCCCTGGGCCACACGCGGCCCCCCCAGTCAATTACATGTGGCCCACCTATTAATATCATGCTATAATGAAAATATGATCCACAATATTCTCTTCCTTTAACTTAAAGAATACTTAATATCCTTGCTAGTCATATTTTTATAATAGTAAAAATAAGCCATTCAGTTGCAATTATTGCATTATTAAATATATTACATTAAACATTAAATTACATATACAGTGTATAAATGTATTTAAGTTGTCCACATTATTATTTACTTAATTTTAGATTTATTTCTGTCTGATTTTGATATGAATAGATTTATTGTGCATCATAGTTATGTTTTTATTGTGACTGTGATTATACATTGATGCATAAAACAACAAAAAAACTCAAATCAGTGAAATATCCTGATTAATATCTTTACTGCAACATCATGATGGAAAGTTGTGTTATAATTGTAAGCTCATATTGTCGCTGCTGAACAGTTGTTTTTGGTTTTTTTTCCCCCACCTTTTTTTTTTTTTTGTCTCTACAGTCTGGATGCTCACTGACCCCCAGGTCATTTGAGACCGGCACTTCTGCTGTAGAGGAACAGGTCAGCATAAGAAACATTTGTTTACTGCTTTACTCCAGTGTAAAGTCCAGTGTTTACTCCATAAACACTGGACTGATAGTTATTACATTAAAGTGTGTGCATGTCTCTATTAAAGACTGTCATTGTGAGGACATTTTAATCTTAAATTGCTTTTTGAGGGTAAAGAAAGAACTGGGTTAAGTTTGTGTTGAAGAGGCATCAAATGGCTAAAATGACGCCTGTTATGTGTCTTTTCTAAATCCAGAGTTTTCTTTTGTTTCAAAGGTAAAATTGTATCTTCCCATGCAGAAATAAGCAGAGATTTGTTTACTGTTGAGAAAGCCTCAGGGTTAAAATAACTCCCTTCAACAAAGGCTCTATAAACCCATGACTTTACTTATCATCACTAGCAGGAGGTTGAATGGAGTTAAAAATAGAGAAGCACTTGGCCGAGCTGGTCTACAAGTGCTAAGAGGTTCGCTGGCTGTGTGAGCCACACGTGTGGTCATCACCTTGCCACTGTGACTTTGATCAAAGTGGCAGATCAGGTGACAAAATACTGTTAAAGAGAGGCCGACGGTGTGTCTGCTCACATGCTTTTGTCTCTCACATTAAAATATTGTAATATTTCAGTATAGAATATGTACTTGCAATTTATGAACTCATAATTAATGTCACAATTACCACATGTGGCTGTGACTCTGTGGACCCTCTCATATAAATTCTCTCATATAAGTTTCTCATATAAATTATATACAAGAGGTGACACAGTTACTTACTACAGACACTGTATTAATGCCATTTAAAGACGTTCACTCTGTCATCGTGGCTTCTGTGCTGCTGCCGTCACCAACATGTTAGCAGAAGTCAGCTGACACCATGCATGAGACACACACACATACACAGAAGGTGACACATGACACACACATACACACACAGAGGTCACATATCTCCCACACACAGAGAGAAGAGAAGAGAAGAGAAGAGAAGAGAAGAGAAGAGAAGAGAAGAGAAGAGAAGAGAAGAGAACTTGACCTTTAACACTCATTTAATGATAAAAATAATACTTTACATTAAATCATGTCTTCGTAGATGTTTCTATACATATTGTATTTCCTACCCTCTCTATTTACACAACAAAAAAATAGTAGGTTAAGTTGAGATATCAAAAGTTGAGAATGAGTGATTGGTTCCTTACAGTGCACAACACCCCAACATATGCCCAAAATCTTACCAATTTTTCCAAATATGAAGTCATTTTGTAAAAGCTGAATTCGATCCTCAAGCGAGCTGCCACGAGACCCTTGAAACTTAACAATAGATCTGTAGACCCTCCTCCTTTTATTTTGTGTTTTCTGCTGAGCCAAATACTCAATTTAGCCTGTCCTAACAAAAAATTGATTAAAGTGACGCATTTTTTCTGTGCAGCAGAGTATTTTGGCCCAGAAATGAACAGACTTTCTTCTAGCGATTCTCCTAGACCACTAAGCCACTGCTGCAGTAGCGCAAAGAGGACACCAAGTCTGGGACAAACAAGCCACAAGTGTTGCAGTGTCTCTTCTTGATTGCAAAAGGGACACTGAGTCCCCGTTCTAGGATCCAATCGTGCCACATAACTGTGTGTAGCCACGGCCCCATGTATCACCCTCCACTGGAGATCCGCAGTGTGTTTCTCTATGGGAGGTTTGTACAGGGACCTCCAGCTGCCTCGGGGAGATGAACCTGGTGCAAAAACACCCGACCACCTCGACTCCTGGACACCTAGTAAACAGCTTCGGTTCAGAACCTTAACACTGACGGCATACGATGCTTTCCTTGAGGCTTCAGGAAAGCTTTTCAGTTCCGGTGTTTGGAACGACAGTATTGGATAACATTCCTCCTGATCCTCAACTGCAGCACTGATGTTTAAAGCTGGGAACACAGGTTCATCTGATGGTGGGACTTCTGCAGGGTTCTTTGCCAGTGTCATCCGGAAGAAACCAGGAAGAGCAGCGATCACTTCTGCCAACAACCTCTCTGTAAATCGCAGTGATTTTATCCCAGTCTCTTTGCAAAGCATTGTAGCAGTTTTCCACTGGTGGCCTGATCTCAACTTTGCCAATTTTGTGAATCCAGATGTTGTTAAAGCCCTCCTCACACTGACAGAGTCTAGCATTACTGATTTGATGAGTGGATTGTGTGACGGTTTTACACTGGATATGTATGAACCCAAAAAAGGGGAACGGAAGTCAGGTGGTAAAACAAAAGCAGTGGGATTTATTAACAAAATGATTAACAAGAAATTAACGAGCCAAAAGGATAACAAAAAGCGAGGAGACTGTCGGACTGGCTGGGTGAGGGTCTCACATAGGAAAAAAGGAAACGGGTGGTTAAAAAGCAGAACAAAAAACGGCATAAAGGTTGAAACACATGGAACGAGACTAGCACGAGTGAATAGCAGTTTGTTCGAGAGACGCGCTGACACCTGCTGCAGGAAGAAGCCTGGCTTAAGAAGGTAATGAGCAAATCAGGGAAACGAGCAGCAGGTGTGTGGGGAGGGAACTCCACCCAGCAGCCTGATCAAGTCTCCTGAAAACACAAAACAGAGACAAGGTTGTACAGGAAAAAGAAACATTTAACAAAATAAGAGGCAGGAAGCAGCAGGGAAACCGAACCCTGACAGATTGTAAAGCAGAGGCTCTTTACATCTCCATAAACAATCGAACTGTTCCTTTTAGCAAGCAAAACAGTAGACCATGCCTGGAGGACAGATCTATAGAACACTGTTGTCCCCGATATGTTCATGCCCTTCAGGTCCAAGAGGAACCCAACCCGGTCACTTTACGAAGGAGGACATTGGCTGTTTCAGTCCATGTTTGTGGCTTATGATGTAGGAACCGTTGGGCCGTCTGAAGACGAAAAGCTGTTATGCGACTGCGGATGTCAATTAGCCCTTGTCCACCTGTTGGGAGGAAAAGGACTCCAGACCTAGTCCAATGAAGGCCTCCCCAGAAGAAATTGATAAATCTTTTTTGTATTTCCTGAACAAGGCCATCAGGTGAATGGTACAGAATGGTACAGCGGTGCCAGAGCACTGAGGCAGTCAGGTTATTAACAACCAAGCACCTCCCCCCCATAAGACAGCTGTGGCTGGATCCAAGACCATCTAGACAAACGGGCGCTGACCATCTCCACTATTCCTTCCCAGTTCTTTTCTTGCAACGTGTCACTTCCAAGAAATACACCCAAACACTTGATGCCATCTCTATTCCACTGCAGCCCAGCTGGAAGCACTGGCTGCTGCTTGTTGCTCCAACTTCCTAATAAAAAACCCTCAAACTTGAACCAATTAACTTTTGCTGAGGATGCCTGTTCGTATATTTTTAGTTTTTGTAATATTGTGTTAATGTCAGCTTGACTAGTAACAAAAATAGCGATGTCGTCTGCATAGGCAGACAAACTAACTGTCTTTGATATCTCCATGATAAATGCTAAGCCTAGAAGGCCCTGTCGAAGCTGATGTAAAAGGGGTTCAATGGCTAATGCATACAGCATACCGGATAGAGGGCACCCCTGTCTGATGCCTCTTTGTGCAAGGATTGGTTTACCAAGCCTTCCTCCATTTAAAAGGAGAGTAGCATTAACATAAAGTAACTTAATCCATGAGATAAAAACCTTGCCAAATCCAAAAGCTTTGGGTGTTTTAAACAGATAAAGATGGTCAACTCTGTCAAAAGCTTTTTCTTGATTTAGTGACAAGATTCATACACTCAAATCCTGAAATTTTGACATATCAATAATGTCTCTAATTAAAAACAAATTATCCATGATTGTATGTCCTGGAATGCAATAAGTCTGGTTTTCATTTTGAGTCTTTGAGTCTATTGGAGAGGCATTTTGCTATTATTTTGTAGTCCGTGCAGAGTAAAGTTACTGGTCTCCAGTTCTTCAAAAGTCCCAAATCCCCCTTTTTTGGGAGAACAGCCCTCGTACAGCTAAGTGGTAGTATTCCAGAGCCCAAACAGCCCTTGAAAACTTGCAAACAGGTCCTTTCCTATCAACGGCCAGAATTTTTTATAGAATTCTGCTGGAAGTCCATCTATTCCAGACGCGCGACCACAGCAGAGTTGATGAACAACAACAGATAACTCTTCAAAAGTGAGTGGGGAGTCCAGGGCAGCTACCACTGCCTCACTCAGCCTAGGCAGTTCATTCAGTATGGCATTTACAGAGTCAGTGTTACAGTTACTTGAAGAGGTCACTGTAAAACCCTGTGCCCAGCCTCCTCATTTGTGCTGGGTCATCAGGTTGGAGTCCTTAGTTTTCTTCTCCAGCTTAAAAAAAATATGAAGTTGGAGCATCTATCTCGTGGATAAAAGAGATTCTGCTTTTCACAAGGGCTCCCTTTGCTTTGTCATGTAGAAAGCTACTTAGGCCTCTCCTACATTTCTCTAAAGGTGTGTTGCTTTGAATACCACCGATGAATCTATCGTCTAAAATCTGTATTTCTCTTTCTAGCTCTTCAACATATTGTTTTTCCACAACCACAGTTTGTTGGTTATATTGCTGACAGAACATCTTTATTTGTGTCTTGCCCACCTCCCACCATTGCACTATGGATTGGAACTCACTTCTCTTTAATTTCCACTGATTCCAAAAAACTGAAAACGCCCGGTTTTGTGTTTGTCGAGTGTTAAAATGCCAGTACGGACTGCGCCGTGGATGTGCAAAGACAGAGATATCAATTGTGACAGCATGATGGTCTGAAAAAAGCAGTGGGAGAGATTGTTGATCTGATTATCCTATTATTGAAAGTTTGATTAATATAAATCCTGTCTAATCTTGTTGCCTCTACACTGCTATTGGTGGTTTTAACCCACGTATACTGTCGGACTGTTTCGTTGAGTTTCCTCCATACATCTGTAAAAATCATTTTCTGTCAGTATCGTATGTAGAAGTGAAGCAGAGGGAAGATGAGTTTCCTCCGACTTTCTATCCATTGCATGGTCGGTAGTGCAGTTCCAATCCCCGGCGACAATAATCACTGAATCATTGTTCAAAAGTTTTAATTTATCATTTAATTTGTTGAAAAGTCAGTACCAGAGTTGTCTGCATAAACATTGATGAAAGTGAACGGGATTCCCCTTATCTTATCTGAAACCTCCCTCCCTCAGCTTCACAGTGTGATGTATTTTTAAGATTGAGGTTTGGTGAGAACAAAATGGCTACGCCTTAGATGCGTGCCATGACTTAGAAACACTTGTCCCCTAAAACTCATCCCCGAGTCTATCTCGTTTTCTACTGAGCTGTGAGTTTCCTGTAGGAGGGAAAACATCTATGTTTTTATTCCTCATCAGCTCAAAAACCATGGCCCGTTTAGTTCTATCTCTCCCTCCATTGATGTTAAGAGTTCCCACTCGCAAACTCTCCATAAGGAACAGAAAGGAAAGCAGCAGCAAGACAGAGAGCCATGTCCAAGAGAAAAACCACCAGTGCTCCACCCATGTTTCATTCTAAAAGTGTGTTTTTTCCCCTAATCTCTCGTCTCAGTTTAGTTACTTCCCTATTATAAACCACTATATTGCAAAACGATTTAAACTCCGCTTACCTTTTAATGAGGAACAGGGTGATAAAAGTTTGAAACCCGAACCAAGTGATTTAGAGTCTTGCAACTTATTTGTTCACTCCGCACTCTCCACTCACACGCCCCTACACTCAAGCTCCCAGCATGCAATGAGAGAAGAGAAGAGACACTCTCACACACTCACTCAGGCCTGGTAGTCTTGACATATTTAACTGCTCTCTCTCTCTCTCTCTTCTCCCTCCAGCTCGTCAAAATACCCTGCATTGCCATGGAGCGTGTCCAGCACATGACCAAGTCGGCCATCCGCCGAGCATCACAGATCGAGGTCAACCCGCAGGCCAAGAGGAACCTGCAGGAGCTGTTTGTCAACTTCACGCTCATCCTCATCTGCCTGCTCCTCATCTACATCATCGTCCTGCTCAGCAGCTGAAAGCGGCGCGCTCTGTCTCTCTGTGCGAGTGACTCTGCTGACCTGTCTGACCATGACGAAGGGTGTGCGTGTGCGTGTGCGTGTGGACACAGGTCATGGCTGCAGCCGAGCTCAGGGAGGACGTTTCTGGAAAAGCCGATCAGCGGTCAGTCTCGTCCACCTCCAGAGAGTGACCTGTCCTTCAGCAGCTACGTCTTCATTCAGCTCATTCACATCAGTGCTCTGCTTATGTTAACAATGTTCTGATTTAAAACACACACACTCTCTTTCTCCCTTCATTTAAGTGTTATTATGCAGCGTCAAAAGTAATGTAAGTCTGACTAAAACCAAAATACATGATGTTATAGTGTCATTTAATGTCATAGTTACACCAGAAGAGTTCATTTTAACACTCTTCCAACAGGGTCGGTTATAGGCAGGCATACAGTCAGAAATCTGGAAGAGGCACCAGCTGTTTTTCTTTCTTTCTTGCCTGTAAACAGTGTTTTTCTCGACAAGTCGTTAGTGTAGAAAAAACAAATATATCTAACTTTTTCATTAGATGAGCCTTAAGTAACTTAATTAATCTAATAACTGTAACAATTAAAGACTTTTTTGAAAGCAATTAGTAAAAACATTAAACATAAATGCATCGCAACTTTCTTTTATTATTTTCTAACTTTTTTGCTTTGTAGTGATGTTCATGACTTTGAGCATGTAAGATAAGATAAGATAATCCTTTATGTGTCATACATTTGTCAAAATGTACAATTTACTATAGGCTGCTTTCCAGTTGTATACAGACATTTAATTGTACATTCTTTTATTGTTAATAATTTTGAACCATGTCACTGGTTATTTACATACTAACTGTGGCTGGATATCTAATGACAGGAGATGGGGAGTGCAGCAAAAACACGTTTTATTTTTGCTGTACTTTTCCATCCACTGCAATAATTAACACCCATTTATTAAAAGGATATTTTTTCTAATCCACCAACTTTGATTTGAATTTAAAAATGTTTTTAAAATGACGATTTTAAGACACATTTTCATCATAGGCAACTTTTATAAATATTACTTTAATGGGAAAAGGGTTAGAGTGTCTAACTCTCTTATTGTTACCTTATAGTAAAAATGTTCATTTTAATACTATTTTCAGCGGGTATTTTACTCTCTTTATGTTATTTTAAAGTAAAAATGTTGATTTTAAAACAATTAAATACATTTAATATTACTTTAAGAGTAAAAGAGTTCATTTTAACACTATTCCTGATATTGAGTTTAACTCTTATTGTTACTTTATAGTAAAACTGTTAATTTTAACACTATTTTCAGCATGTATTTTACTCTCTTTATTTTATTAAAGTAAAATGTTAATTTTAAAAACAATTAAATACATTAAATATAAGTAAAATAGTTCATTAACACTAATCCTGAGTGTATTTAAGTTTCTTATTGTTACTTTAAAGTAAAAAAAATAAATAAAAAAGGATTTTAACACAGATTTTATTTGTCTTTTAATATTATTATTTTAACATTTTAACACTATTTTCATGTATTAAACTCTCTTGGTGTTACTGTAAAGTTCATTTAGTGTCAGCAAAATTAATAGAACTGGTGGCCTTAATGTACGATTCTTATTTTATTCAGGTGACTTTTGTTTATTTCTCTGCTGAAAAACATTATACGAGCAAAGTCATTTATTGAACTTGGGTGTGGATTTTTGTGTGCGTGTGTACGACACAAATGACCAAACAAACGACCCATTTATTAAGGTAGAGTGTGTGCAATTTAGCAGCATTTGTTGCCACTAAGCCTTCAGTTTGAATCAAGTCAAACAATGTTTAGTGTGCCCATTGTGGGCTATAATAACCTTCTCTGCAGACCTGACCTGCTCCTGATATATAAATGAAAGGCTCACTCAACAAGTCATACAATCAGGTGATTTACACTTCTAAATAATGACGTTGAATTATTTAATCTTAAATTTCTGCCTAAATTTTACTCTCTGGAACTTTAAATGAACATGCCAGAATCCTTTTTTCTCTCAAAGTAAGCAATGACTTGCTTGATGTTGCACAGCATATATATTACATAGTGTATACTTGTTTAAAGTAAAAAAAAAAAAAATGAATCCATTTTTTGTGTATTTGTTTGAATTGGAGTTCGGACATTTTTAGGAGTCTTAATGTTGAAACTCTGATGATGCAGACCTGACATGTACAGTTGTTTGTTAATATATCAGTGCAGGAATTGTCACTTTTTGTGCTTGCAGATTTTTTTGGGGGGGTAAACACATTTGCTGAATTTTCTCAATCTTTCATTTGCAACATGTATGTTTTAGAAACATGCACAAAATGAAGTCTCTATTGATGTGATTAATTCAACCAAAAATGACGGGAGCCTAATTCAGGCAGTCGATGTCCATAACACAGACACCCTCACCTGCACCATAAACCTATACAAAGTTGCCTGTTGACTATAAATGGTATTTTCCCAGTGGCCATCAGGCCATTTATAGTCAGTATAAAGTCAAGAGTCCAATCGGGAAAATGACAAAGAAGAGTCTATACAGGAATTTAAAAATGGAGGCCAGTTTATGAAGAGCGCGGTGCGGAATTATATGGTGTTGATGGGACAACGTACATTCAGCTCAATAAAGCACATTAAAATAACCTCTTCAATGGTTGCCATATTTGTTGATGCTTGCAACTTGGCACTCAACATTGCTCACTACAGGAAATATTGCATAATGTCCATATACGCAAAAGACATACCAGGCTATGGAGTGTAGAGAGGGAGATAATTTGATGAAAACAGAGAATAAATGGGCCTTTAGTTGACTCTCTACTTCTGATTAGTCTGTCACCTGGAAGTGAACAGGATCCACATATCAACGTATGTCAACATACGATCACAAGTACGATCAATTCTTACTTGGCTATTTGGTGACGACGTGTTTATTGTCAAGCAAACATCAAATCACAAATGAGTTGGCAAATAGTTGGATATCGCTTATTATCTTGTGATATGATGGTGGTGAATACCTGTTGATTAGGGGTCAACAATGGACTATCAAAATAAAATGCCATTATTTATAGTCTGCAAATAATTTTACTTATACACACACATAAAACAAGAGTTCAATTGTACAATTTTATGTCACAATCATTATTTTACTGTTCCATAACATACAACAGAAATGATACAAATATAAATGAATATTATTATTGTTATAATTGCCATATACAGTATTTAATTAAAAAAGGGGGGGGCAAGACGGACATCAATGAACAATAAGTCACGAGGGTGACGTCCAATCACTTTCAGCCCAGTTCTAGTCATAAAATGTAAAACATTTATTATTTCATACTTTATTGTTTTGGTTCAAAACTGAGTTGAAAGTGAAACGAACTGAGCCCTGGTCTGTATACTGTCACATTAAAACTGACATTTATGCTTTAGTTGCAGTTCCCTTGCTTCACTCCGATTCAGACAGTGAGGTGTCGAGAATCCAGAGTTGATATTCTCATGTTTGCCCACTTGTTTAAAAGGTCACATCAGAGGTCATGTGATTCTTCAACTGATTCGAATAATGTAAAGCAACACGCAGTCGGGTAACATGCAGGGCACATTTTAAAAGAGAAAGCAGTCAATAAAACGTGAAGGACTGAACTAAAAATGAGAACAGTTATCAAAAGTTTATCTATTTGTGTGCTTTAGTTGCAGTTCCCTTGCTTCACTCCGATTCAGACAGTGAGGTGTCGAGAATCCAGAGTTGATATTCTCATGTTTGCCCACTTGTTTAAAAGGTCACATCAGAGGTCATGTGATTCTTCAACTGATTCGAATAATGTAAAGCAACACGCAGTCAGGTAACATGCAGGGCACATTTTAAAAGAGAAAGCAGTCAATAAAACGTGAAGGACTGAACTAAAAATGAGAACAGTTATCAAAAGTTTCTTTATTTTGATTATTTTCTACATTGGAGATTAATACTGGAGGAAGCATCTAAAAAAAAAAGTCTAAGGTCTGAAACGTAGAACGTTCTCGTTTCTTTAGTTCTCTTTCGTGAGGAAAAGAACCAAAGAATATGAAGGAACAGTATAGGAGTAATGTAAGAGTTTTCTAATGCCAGAAGATGGCAGTAGTGCAACATCATGGATGCAAGCTGCCGTTCAGCAAAACATAATGCTGCATTCTATTTACTTTGGAACTCGAAAGTTAGAACTGGGAGTGATGGCATCCCTGATCTGAGAAGTAAAAAAAAACACATGCACACAAGCGTAGCCGTTGTTATCTATTTGTGTCGATTACAACGTTGTGCATCTATGGATAAAAATGAAACAGTGCAATGTGTACGAATGAAAGTGAAACAAAGTGTTTTTATGGTGGTAACCGTCCTGGACTTGGTGAGGTTGCACCTAGATTCGTAGTTGGAAATCTGAGGTCAGGGGACGCACCTGAAATTAAGAGTTATGACTACAAAATGACAATTACTTTAAGTTTTGACATCTTCAGTATTAATCTACAGTGTAGGAAGTAATAAAAAGAAAGAAAAACATGTAATAAGTATTAAAACTTTTGACTGATAGACAAACAAATAAATAATTTTCTTTGTTTTTTTTGTTTTTTTTGGTGTATAATAAAATATAAAATTAAACCTGAAGGACCAAACCAGTGTTTTTTACATGTTTACTCATTCCTGTCTCTCAGGGTGATTTCCATCAGCAGAAGGTTTAGCAAACACCTTTTGCTAATGAGTGTCATGGCTGAGAACAGATAAAGTGATTATACAATGAAAATAATCTGTGGAGATTAGATGAAAAAACAAAAACAAAGAGCAGGTCTTCATAGTGCTCAGAAACTTAAGCATGTACAACTGTGCTGAATAAAGATCATATGATAGAGCAGAGTATCTAAGTAAATTGACATAAAATACAGAATGAAAAAAAAAAAAAAAACAAGAAATCAAATGCACTCAAAACAACATCATATTAACTTTGGCATCACATGATTTCCTCATTCAAAAAAACAAACAAACAAAAAACACCGGAATGGTTCTTTAACTATCACAGTTAAAAGGGTCGTCACCCAGAATGTGCTTCTTTCTCACTCGCTGCTGGGAAAACGCTGTAATAAAAATTGAAATAAATACAATGTTCACAGTGCAAGGAGGAATGAACCAACTGTGGTTCAGTTTCAGGACAAACACCCAGTGAGGACATTGGCGTCTCTTTTTATTTGTCCATTAACTAGACAGGGGTTGCAATATTTACAAAAAAACAACCAAAAAAAAAAAACAAAGAACAAAAAAAACAGCATGTAATTCAGCGTAATGCTGCGTTTGTGTACGAGACAAGGAGTCTTACTGCACAAACACGAGTTTCCTGTCCAGTGTTTTCCATGCGACACTGAGTTCATGTGTCAACTGGGTTTCAGGAAGTGTTTCCTTCAGACAACACAGAGGTGCACACACCGACATTTCCTATATTTAAACCTAATACAAAACACATGCAAACCTTCCACAAGAGACTGAAACTAAATGTGTGTGTGTAAAAACGTATCTATTGTTTAATAATGCGAGTATTTTAATTTTTAAAAAAATAACATTTAAAAACAGAGCTTAAATATAGATTGTTACTCAAAAACAAGAACATAATGTATAAAATAATGGTAATAATGATCCTCATTTATCTGAAACCAATATTATTCAGTGTTTCACAAATAAAAGCTCAAGTTAAAAGCCAAGTTATAAAATATAGCTGCAAGCAGCAATAACAGGTCCTTGCATCCACTGTTGTCACGGTAACACTGTTTTGCCAAAACCAAACAGAATAAACTTTTTGTTTTTCGTGATTTGACCAAATTTATATTGCAAACGATACTTCCTGTTACAGCAGCACATGGAAAATGTAAAAGATAGTGTTTCCTGCTGCTGGGGGCACTATGTTCAAAAAGGAATACTTCCACATAGACGTCTTCAAGCGAGGACTATTATCAGTCATAGCAAGTTGGGCAAAAATTGGAAAATTTAAGTTCCAACAGTTTTGCTGTTTTGGCAACACATTTAAATTTGCTGCAACTTTTGCTGCCCCAAGCACATACACTGTATGACAATAAATGATGGATACATTTTATTCCGTATCTTGTTTGGAGTGACTTTAGTTACAATAGTGTGTGTTTGGACCCTAAATAAATAGAGCATTTTAATTTTAAAAAGTAAAATGTTCCAATTAGATTTTTTTAAAGAAAAAAAAGCACTGTGCATAAGTCTTAGGCCACCATTAGATGTGTTGTTTTAGCAATGCTATAATGACCATACTGTACAATTATTTCTCAATCACTTTATTGGAA
>JAFBJR010000099.1:913559-979849 GCA_016785285.1 Brachirus orientalis | reverse complement strand
AGTGTGAGCTACATTTCCACTTGAACAATAACACAACCATGGCTCTTTAAAACCTGGAATGGAACCCTAATGTTATTGGTCAAACCTGTGTTTCTCCTACTATTTCATGCCAACAAATAGCTGCTGTGAAAAAGGTCTATTATACCTGGTTTACTCCAGACATGTTGGAGCATCACATACACATGTTGCACAAGTTCAACTCACTGACAGGTTGATCATATAGTAGAAGACTGACTTTTAGTCACATCTTTTCAATCTGAACGCCAATGATCACAAAAGTGACATAAAAACAACAAAGCTGGTGGTGGCCTAAGACTTATGCACGGCACTGTACATATATATATATATGTAATGGTTGAATAAGAGACAGAGTGGTCCAAAGGTGTTTATATACTTTGGTCTGACTCATGAACAGTCTAAACACTTCAACTTAAGTTAATTCTATTATGGAAGACGAGCACTGATTCCGTATTGTTACTGAGTGTGTTCTTCAAATGAACACCAGGTTACTGTGTTACTGTGAGACAAAGTCTGCCCTTGTTTGACAAGGTAAGGGAAATAAAAGCGCCTCTTCATGCAGTTGGTGAATGAAAACCACTCCACACAAGAACGATGCAAACTTGTAAAGAGTCTGCTTTTAAAACACACAGTACAGAGAGACAGCAGCTTCATGACAAGCATTTCTGTTTTCACATGCTCTCAGGTCTGCGACGCAAACAGAGACTTGCAGAGGAAGTTTTTTGCTCAGAGACACCAACTTCTGGTTTTTAAAGAAAGTAAATGATTGATTAATAATCCCTCCTTGGCAATAAGACGTTTTCCAGGAGTCCAGAATTGACAACAGAACTCTTCCTCTGTGTGTCCCTGATGCACTGGCATCACCGTAGAAAAACAGTAGCTCTTTAGATTATAAATACCAGAATGATAAAAATGAGGAGCACTTCATCAAGCACCTCTCAGCAGGTTCAAAGGTTTGAAAATGAACACGTCAAAGCCTCGAGACAGAGAGCTACAGGCTTTTCTGTGCTGGTGTTGTTATTAAAAGGAAAACCTGAATCAGCAGCTAGGTCCTCGAACACATGTCACATGACTCATCATGAACGAACAAAACAAGAATAAGATATGATTGTCGTGAAATATCCAGTCGGATTATGAGCTTGTACAAGATTTTCTGAAACGTGAGATTACATCTTGAGTAGAGTTGGAGAGAAAATTGTGTATTTCTGACAGAATATTGCAGATTATTTTGAAAAATCTGTGGGGAATTTCAAAAAAAAATCTTCATACAAAATAGATCAGAAACTGTGACTCAAAAACTAATACAGTTTGGAAAACAGCAGTGGTGTAGTCTACGTGATATGCAGGTATACATCGTATACCCACTAAGAAAGTCCCAGGATTTCCGTATGCCCACTTAAAAATGTGCAAAGATCCGTAACAATATAGTTTTTGTGACAGAACTTTAACTTCAGTGACTTTTGTTTCACAAATCCTGGGTAAATAACTGCAATAAAATACATTTTGCAGGGGGAACGCGTCTCCTCTTTTCCCCTCCGTTCATAAAATTCACCCCGTGCGCTCTAACGCTCGAGGTGTTTCTTTATCGAGCAACTAAGGCACAGCAGCAGCATCATTCAGCAGAGACAGTGGTGCGTGTGCGTGTGCGTGGGGGGGGTCTTCACAATTTACCCACTACAATAAACTAGACTACACCACTGGAAAACAGTGATATATGTGTGTGTGATCAGGAAGAAACTGTCACTAACTGAGGCTCCTCTGCATAGATGTCACAGATTCGACACATGTCGGAACCACATCACTTCTGTTCCACCGAAAAGCCATTTTTTTGGACATCAACTCCGCGTAGTTTGTGAAGACTTTGGGTCTGGAGTTTGCCTTTCTACCGATGACGAACATGGTGAGATCACAAGCAGGGCAATCTCTGGGGTTCAGCACATGTTTGAAATCCATCCAACACACAGAGAGATGCCCGGCCGCTCGCTCTCACATTTACACCAATGGTCCAAAGTGTCCACTCAAGCTTTTTTTTACCAAATTGTATGATTTTGTGAGAGGACTGTGAGAGGAAGGCGTGCACGCAAACACGAGGAAAACATACATGTCAACTGCATGGAGAAAAGGCATCGCCCGAACCACGACCTTCTTGCTGCAGAGCAATAATGCTAGCCAATTTCCCACCATGCGGCCATGTACAGATGCGTCTATAAATGTACAGTCCTGCACGAGTGGATAGTTATTAGAGGAATCTAACGATACAATACGATTCTGATTCCTTTGGGTTACGATTTGCTTAGAAAACGATGTTTGATTCAAAATGATTTCCAAATCGAAATCATTTTTTGAATCTAAATCGATTCAGTACATAGAGCAGATAATGTGAGGGTTCAGTCTAAAAGGTAGCTTATATATTTGGGAAGAACTGCAGAAGCCTCTTGGATGAGAGGCGAAAACGTCTTCAAGTCCAGTTGCCTTTTTTTGTTACACTTTTGGATATTTGGGAAAAAGGCGACGTAAACACAAACCAATCCCAATGACACAAAACTGAAGTGATGTTAGTAAAAAAAGATAATAATTATAAACTGACTTCCAATTCAAAAGAATTTTTGGACTGAAAATTGATTCAGCACATAGAGCTGTGACTATGAGCGTCTAGTTTGCTGTTGAAAAGTTTTGTTGTCGTGAAATCCGAGCGAAGTGATTGCAAGATCAGGTCGTTTTTATATGTGGAAGAAGGCAACGTAAACACAAGCAAATCTGAGAAAGAATGGCAAGATGGCAAGACTGTAGCAGTGCTCTTTAAAAAAAAATTAATTTGAATCGATTTGGAATCGGAAAGGATAAGAAGCACTATTTCATTTACAGTGGCACTTTACTAGGCTCATAAATACCTTGTAACACAAACAAAGTCAGCTAATGGTCTGTACAACGTGTCGAAGCACTTAGTAAAGATTTAAAAAGAAGACAAAAATCACAAACACTTGGTGCTTTCGTGTCACGTGCACACAGTGTAGAATGCTCATGTATGGAGGGCCTAGGGTGCTGCTGTTATCAATGCACAATTGAACACAATGTGGTTTAACTGCTGTTCGGCTGTAGCTCTCTATCCCATTACTTTGTGTGTTTTTTTGTTTGTTATTTTTTTTTTTTTTTTTTGGCCAAGGTCAGAAAGTGAAGTACTGTGCATACAACTCCTCTTGTGAAACATCACCTTTGTTTCCCTCCACTCCTCTGGAGTCAGACGGTGTCACAGCATTGGCCTCAGGAGGGCTGAGGGAGGAGAGGGGGGGGGGGAGAAAAAGAGGAAAAAGAGGGGAAAGTTAAGGTGATTCAAAGTATACGTTTGGTAAAATACGAAGAGGTTGCGAGGAAAGAAAATAACCCTCACGTGCTGTGCTGTGGTCAGGATCTGTATCATTGTCTGCCCAGTTTGTGAGTGATCAGAGGTGATGAGTACAATCCATTAGACCATGCGTGAAGATTACACAGTGCTGTGCATAAGTCTTGGGCCACCATTAGATTTGTTGTTTTAGCAGTGCTATAATGACCATACTGTACAATTATTTCTCAATCACTTTATTGGAACACATCCTGAAAATATGGAGGAAAAACACATATGCAGTTTGAAAATAACATCTTTTTCAACAAAAATGCTTCAAATATTCAGTGTGACCTACATTTACACTTGAACAATAACACAACTGTGGCTCTTTAAAACCTGGAATGGAACCCTAATGTTATTGGTCAAACCTGTGTTTCTCCTACTATTTCATGCCAACAAACAGCTGCTGTGAAAAAGGTCTATTATACCTGGTTTACTCCAGAGTCATTTTAGTCACATCTTTTCAATCTAAACGCCAACGATCACAAAACTGACATAAAAACAACAAAGCCGGTGGTGGCCTAAGACTTATGCACGGCACTGTACGCGCAGATTTGACACATTTATCTGAGGAGACACTCAACCTGAGGTGCAGGAGTCAAAGCCTAATGTTTTCCTAAAACACTTTTAAAATCATATTGTTAGAATACTCTTTATGTCTGACATGGACAAAAATTGTTGGTACCCTTCAGTCAAAGAAACTCGAAACTACCAAAGTAATAAAATACTAAATATAAACTGATAAAAATCAGACATTGCTTTTGAATTGCGATTGAACAGAATCATGAGGAGTGGGTCAAAATGCCCGTCAACAGGCGCGGACGTCTTACTGAGAGTTACAGGAATCAGTGAATGCCTCAAGAGGTTGTGCAACATAAAATTAAGGCTCCCGCCGCTTTCATTGCGATGTTTTTCAAAAATGATTCTGTTGAACCACAGTTCAAAAGCAATGTCTGAGATTCACGAGTTAATAAACATGTATGTATTACTACTTTGTCAGTTACAGGTTATTGCAGTGACCACTCTGGGTCTTTCTTTCTTTAACGGAAGGGCACCCACATTTATGTCAACTTCTGTATTAAGTTCTCTAAGAACATATCTGGTGTCTGTAGCCCTCACAATTGTGTAATTAACACCACCAATCATGTAGTAATGAGCTGTCTACCTGTATATGTAGTTACAATAATATTCTTCTTGAAAACTTTTCCAGACTCCTACTTTGGCACTTTCTTTTTTTTTTTTTGCATTTTTATCTCCCAAATAACTTAAGTTTTCGATGCTATCAGGGCATAAAGAAGACTTTGTTAATTCCCTGACGATATACTTGTGTCATATTTGTTTTATTTTTATTAGACACATGTCTGTGCACACCAAATACTGTGTAGAGCTTGGTGACCTCCCAGCTCCAACTTCCGAGTTCCAATGTAAATGGAATGCAGCACAAGATGCATGAGGCCGCAATTCAAAACACATTTGACTGCTTGTGCCCAATTCTTGACCATTTATTGACATCACTTCTGAAGAAATGATCGACATTTGGGTTTTTGTGCACCTGTGATTTATGGATTTAGAATTTGTAAGTGGGCCAAAGACTGTTGATGTGAGGCAGCTCCAGAAAGTGACATGCTGATGCGTTGCCAGGTTTGTCACTATATTTAGCAAGTATTCAGACCCCTCTAGTGACTCTTTTTCAAAAAAGCGACTAGCAACAAATCTAATGACCTATTCTGGCAAGACTTTTGGAGACGTGCAGTGGGTGCTGCCGTGGGCCGCCTCCTCATCACAAAGCAGTTACCATTATTTTCTCACACTGACATTGACAGTTTTTATTGTCTCTTTTTCGGTAGATTTAGATTGTTCATGCAGATTGTATACAAAAAAAAAAAAAACACAAAATGTTAAAAATGTTCATGTGCGACTTGTTGTGGGCTCCTAAGTTAACCATAAGGTTGAAAACCAAACCAGACTTACTAAATTAAAATGCAAAAACAAAACAACAACAAATAAAACCGCAAATAACTCCGCCAGTTTCTCTTCTGGGTCACTTTTGCCAGTCCCAAGCTCGGATAAAGAATTGGGGTTGGAATTGTGACAAAAAAGTAGTTTTAAACAGGGTGTTTTTTTGTTTTTTGAATCACTTTCTGTCTCTTTTGTCTTTTATGTCTCTCCCAAAAATTATTCCTCTCTCCTACATCGTCCTCAATTAAATACATGTAGCCAATTATGCAAATTAGGCGATGACGTCATTTATTGACTTTTAGGACACCAATAGCTTTACTATCCTTAGTGAGGAGTCGGCAGCAGTGGATGTACTGTGGTCCTGGGTCACTTCCTGTTCTTCACACGTGCTGTGTAGCGTACATGTCTCTCTGACTTCTTTACTCTGCAAACTTTTTTACCTTAACTTCTCTACCTGACTATCCATGGTACCTACTCTTGTGTTGCACAATAAATCGCCGCTCTCTCACTTTGATAACTACATTCTCAACAATTACTTTTCACACCCAGTGGATCTATAAGCTAATACTAATTTAGCATGCTAGCTCTTCAACAATGGCTGGACATGCTAATTTATTTCTCTGCCTCCTTTAGTGCTAACAGTACGAGTAATAAGTAAGTGTAGTTCATTTGCAGGCACTGTATGAAGGAGCGGCGTTTTAGTTTAGAACAGTTTATTTTAGTTAGTTTAGTCTAGAAGCTAGGTTGTTAGCTGTAGCTACTAGCCCCAAAATGCAAGGTTATGCCCCTTGTTTCCAAGTTTTTGAGATACTGTACCTCCATAGCGACTGCCGTTTCTTGAATTCTGGGACGTGTCACGTTAAATAGTAGCATATTGTTCATTTGCCACCAACCACCACCAAATTCAGCACAATTTTAGGGCTATATTTGTATTCATAAACAGTTGATACAAATAAAAAATGGCAATGTGCTTTTTAAATACAGGAGGCAAAAAGCTTAAATATGGAGGTCTGCTTCATATTTAACTGTAGTTTGATGTTACCGAGGAGAATTTATGGTTTATAAGATATTTTGTAGTACATATAATTCAAAATATATTAAAGGTTAATGGTGCTTTGACACATTTAGTGGCAAGGTTTTGCAGGCACATCTAAATTCAGCCATTAAATCTCTGTAAGTGGCTGCAGATAATTATAATTATCTGAGCAGAGGGGAAAGAAATGAAGGGGTGAGGTGAAAAAAGAAAGAGACAGAGAGGGCAGCAAACATTAATTATTTGAGTCCCCGACTTTGGTGATGTGAAACTGAGCAGAGGGAAGCAGAAATAAGTGAGTCAGTAGTTCTCACCTCCTTACGATTTGCTGCACCGGGGCTTCCTGAGGATGAGGAGCATGAGGAGGAGCAAGGCTTGGCATGGGATGATGTGGAGGATGAGGATAAGGAGGAGGAAGAGGAAGAGGAGGAGGCTGAGGAAGAGGAAGGAGGAGGAAGAGAGCTGAGCAATGGCAGGGCTTTCCTAAGATGGAGGTGGGGGGGAAGAGAGGAGGTGGAAACCTGCCTTGAGAATCCTACCTCCTCCACCTCCCGTCCCTCCTCATCCTGTGCTTCATGACTCGCACTCTTTTTAACTATAGCCACACATAGAATGGCAGAGTTTAGCAGCTCAGAGAAATGAAGGTGGCGTCGATTGCTGCAGTCAACAGGAGATCTGTGCAGGCAGAGAAGGGCAGTTGTTGGTGACTCTTTACTATCCTCTAAAAGTATTGGTTGTTGTTTCTTTTGACGTTTCCTAAATGTCCACACCGAAATGTAAACGAAGGAGTCAAGGATGTGAAGGTTGCCTGATAAGAAGAACGCAGCGTGAGCAACACAGCCATGAAGACAATTATGACGATGATGTTGATGAGGATGAGAAGGAGGAAGGAGGATTTAATGTTAAAAACATTAAATCAAGTTTCAAGATTAAAGTTTATATTAAATAGGGTTAATGGCAATACACTGCATAAGCTTTAAAGGTCCAGTGTGTAAGATTTAGTGACCTCTACTGGTCAGGGAACTACGGTGGCCTTTAGATAAAGGATGTAAACACTATCCCACTCTCTCTGCCATTTACTTTATAAATCATGTTTATGTTAGCATAGTATCATGGTTTGCATATTAAGCCTGAACACATCCAGTTGGGCTGCTGTAGAAAACATGGCGATGCAAGATGGCAGCCTCCAAACAGCGAGGTCCTTGCCTAAAGTACAACCCGACCTCCAAAGAAGTTGGAGTACTGTGTAAAATGTAAATAAAAGCAGAATGCAATGATTTGCGAATCTCATAAACCCAAATTTCATTCCCAGTGGAAAAAAAGTAACATATCAGATGATGAAAACATATTAGCTCATTTTGAATTGGATGGCTGAAACGCATCTCCAAAAAGTTGGAACAGAGGCAACAAAAGGCTGGAAACGTAAATGGCACAACATGACTGGGTATAAAAGGAGCATTTCAGATGTAAACGTTGTGCAGATGTTAACAAATCTGCATCAAACTGCATCTAAAAATTGTGGAACAATTTCAGAAAATGCTCCTCAATGTAAAACTGCAAAAACTTTGAAGAGCCCACCATCTGCAGAGTATAATATCATCAAAAGATTCAGAGAATCAGGAGGAATCCCTGTGTGCAAGAGAAAAGGGAGAAGGTCAAAACTGGATGCTTGTGAGGCCCTGAGTTGGCACTGCATTAAAAACAGCCATGATTCTCTACTGGAAATCACTGCATGGGCTCAGGAACACTTCCAGAAATCACTGTCTGTGAACACAGTTCGCTGTGCAATTCACAAATTCAAGTTAAAGCTGTATCATGCAAAGATCGTAAGCACGGTCCAAATCCTGCAGTCTTCTCTGCGCCAAAGCTCATTTAAAATCTGAGGCTAAATGGAAAACTGTTCTGTGGTCAGATGGATCAAAATTTTTAATTCTTTTTTCAAAACCATGGACGCTGTGTCGTGTGGACTAAAGAGGAGAGGGACCATGCAGCTTGTTTTCAGTAGATGGGAGCAACATACTGTATGCGCCCATCTAGACAATGTCTCTTTCAGGGAAGGCCTTCCATATTTCAGCAAACAATACTAAACCACATACTGCATCCATCACAACAAGAGTCCGGGTGTTGAACTGGCCTGTCTGCAGTCCAGAAATTTCACCAACAGACAACATTTGGCACATCATGAAATGAAAAATCCAGCAACAAAGGCCCAGGACTGTTGAACAGCTAGAATCCTGCATTAAACAAGAATGGAACAACATTCTTTTTTTGATTCATCTGAGCACAGAACAAACAGCTTACAGTTGTTAAAAGAAGAGGGTATGCGACACAACTTTGCCCTGTTCCCTGTTTTTTGAGATGTGTTGCTGCCATGAAATTCAAAATGAGTTCATAGTTTTCATGAAATGGTAAAATGTTTTAGTTGTTTATAGTATGGTATGTTCTATTGGGAAGAAAATATAGGTTTATCATATGGGCAAATCATTGCATTCTATTTTTATTTATATTTTACAGTGTACCAACTTTGGAATTAGGGTTGTAAATAAAAAAAGGCTTATAATAAGGCTAATTATATCTTTTTAACCAACATACTTTTTATTGTTTTTACATCAAAACATAGAAAACCAAATTACATGTATTGAGCATGTCAAAACAAATTGAAACACCGCCCCCCCCCAGTTTATTCCAGTTTTCCCTTTAGGTAGTCAGTGAAATATAAATGAAATGAAAGGGGTCCCAAATCAGGTGGAATTTATGTTGTTGATGTTTTATTGTACACTTGTACAAAATAATGGGTAGTATATCCAATTCTAATAAACCCTAGCTTCTAATAAACCCTAAATATTACATACAGGATCTTTAATACACCCACCTACTGATACACTGCAATGTAGAGGCATCATGAAAGCTGTAATCTTCGGTATTAATCAAATCACTTCATTGAGAGGTTGAGGTGAAATAAATGTAAATAAAAGTATAACGTTCGAACTGGGAGTCACACACACCCACAGACCGCTCACCTTGATAAGGGGGTTGATGACACCGACGTTGGCACTGGAGTTAAACACCTTGTTGAAGCCAGTCTCTCTGTTCACCAGCTCCAACTGGTAGAACTTCTTGTCATCCTGTAGGACACAATGTTCTGGGTGTCAACAGTGATGTTTCATATTGCCTGTGTTTAAATAAAGTACAGCCGTTTTGTTGTTTGCTTCCTGTTCTGCTGGAATAAATCAACATAGTTTGCAGTGTAGAGGAAAATCTTTTAGTTTGTAAAGATGCATTACCTCAGGAGACTCACACATGAGTTGGAGAATCATCCACTCACTCATTGTCTACCGCGAGGGCACTGGTGCCTAACTCCAGCTGACATAGGGCGAAATGTGGGCTACACCCTGGACAAGTCGCCAGTCCATCACAGGGCCACATAGAGACAAACAACCATTCATTCTCACATTCATACCTACGGGCAATTTAGAGTGTCCAATTGGCCTAATCCACAAATCTGCATGTTTTTAGACTGTGGGAGGAAGCCGGAGAACCCGGTGAGAACCCCTGCCTTACTTGAGTAATTTAAATATATATTAAGCAGAGAGAGGGCTGTATTGTAAAACAAAATAAACAACGATGAGGGAGGAAAAGAGAAGACAGCCCACTATCCAACACTAGCAATACTGGCTAAATCATTGCCGTGCCTTCAACCTCCACGTGGTCAGAGTGATTGTTTTCGGCAGTGGGAAATACTGCACCAAAGTGCAGGTCAAGCCACACAGTTCTGAGCACGATGGTATGCTTACTTTACTTCATTTTAACCACATGCTCACCGTTACGACCAGGCCTAGGGGGTAAACCTGATCACAACAAGAGTGTGGAGACTCCCCCTTTCCAACTCCCAACAAAACCACCAGTAACACAGTAAAGGAACCATTTTAAAGGTTCATTAAAAAACAAGTACACAAACGTCTGCTGAAAGTGGTTGAACGGAAGTCCCTCTGCAGCTGAGATGATCAGGCTTCTTATAATGGAACCACTCGTGCAGGACCAATCAGCTCTCAGGACACTCACACACATTCAATCAAACATGCACACCTGCAACCCATCACACACTCACATGCAGACTCATGCATACCAAAGGGAAAAAAAAGAAACCCACGACCCTGGGGTCGTAACACTCACTTTCCTTCATTTTAACTACACACTGATTTAATCTCTCTCTCTCTCTCTCTCTCTCTCTCACACACACACACTTTCAGCACGAGTGAGTTATACACATTTTACAGAATGTAATCTCGTAGCATGGTAAGGCAAACCAGCGACAAAAGTGTGATATTTACATCAGGTTCAAAGATCATTTCAAGTACAGCAGGGAAGCGTTAAAATAAAAATCTATAGCTATTAACAGTTTCAGTTAAGATAAACACTGACAGCTGCTCTACCAGTGCTGCTTAACTGTAAAGGGTTTTATGTTTGTTTATTGGTTTTGGCACAACCTAAAGGCAAAATTTTATTTAAATGTAATTTATTACTTTTTTATTTGTTTTTGCTTTGCCACAATATGTTTTCAAATGTGCAATCAAACAATTAAAATGTTTGTTTTTGTAAAAAAAAAAAATCCAGTTGGTTGTTCGCTTTAAGAGACATCTTTTTTTTTGTTGCACATTTACTATTGTACTTGTGAAATTAATTACTTGATTAATTGATGGAATAATCAGTAAAAAATAACCGATAGTTGCATCTACTTACTGTATGTCCATGTCTCTCGTAAAGCACATAGCAAATGCCCAACCATATTTGTAAACCGCTGTATATGACACTTGAAACTTCCAGGGCAAACCTCAGTGAGGAAGTAACCATTTGGTAAAGCTAGTATTTATTCTGCCACCAAAACTCTCCCCAGACAACAGTTACCATGATTCCTCAATGCGTCACAACATCATCAGACTGTTATGACCCTAGGTCACATGCTTTGCCATCGTATGTAATTCTCTCCTCTTTTGTGAGTATGGTGTGGGCATGTGTGTGGTGTGGGTGTGTCTGGGTGACTGTCAGTCTCCCAGGTGGATGTCAGCAACCAGGTGGCACACTATGACTGGTTCATTTAAAGAGGACTTGGCTCATTGTGAGTGGATGAAGTGATGGGGGCCTGGACTATATAAACCTTTCTCAGACTTCACTCAGGGCTTCTTGCTCATTCTCTCCAAACAAACCCATTTCTAATAGATTTGAAACTGATGTTGGTAGTATTTCTAGTTGTTTCTTGTTATAAGTTAGGTAAGTTATATTTGTTAGGTAAGTGGAATTCATGTTGTTAACTTTGTTGCTGCTCTTTAGAGAGTGACTGTTGACTGTTGTAAAATAGGTAATATACTCTTTTGTCTAATTTAATGTTACATGGTAACAGTTGTAGGAGAGAGAAGCCATTTTTGTTTCACCTTTCTTTACTCCTGTTTTAAGTTAGGAGCTTAGGTAAGTTTTTCTGTCATTTATTTTGCTATTTTCTTTACAGGAGGTAAGATTAGGTTCATTACAGAAGTTTTGTTTATTATTTTGGCATTGCTCTTCTCCGAAGTCAATAAAACTGTTATACTTTGACTTGACTTTTGGCTTTCTTTGGAGAGAAGAGTTGGAAGACACACATGTTACCACCCCCCTGGTTTCCCCTAGGCCAGGGACGTAACACAGACTAAGTGGATGCTTTGATTAAGAGACAACTAGAGGCAGTAATTACATATTGTGCATTCAAACCCCACAGCAAGCACACACTCATTTTTTTTACGTGAATGGTGTGCAACATAACAACTAGTCTGTGAAAATAAACCCAAGGTGACAATTCTACATTACTGGTGTAATGACTGCTTTTGGAGTTTTTAAACAGGAAAACCATTTCTGTTATTGAATACTTATACCTAGTTATTTGAATATTTAAGCCACTTTTTTTTGTCTTTAACTGCACTTTATTGTACAATGTCTGGAACCTGAGTAACAAATTCTGTCCTCTTTATATGTCAGCACGATCAGAATGACAAAGCGGAACTTTGCAAGTTTTCCACTTGGTTTTCCACTAAGGCTGTATGCAGTAGAGGGAGTAGAGCCCCCCCCCCCCAAATCCTGCAAAGTTCCTCTTTAAGGAACCTAGAACCTCGAATTTCCCATTGCAGAAAGAAGCTAGTTAGAGAAGTGTGTCTAAAATGCCCTAAAGTTTAACCATTTTCAAATACTTCTCAATTGACCGAGGATGGACTTTTTATTTTCACAAACCCACACACTTGTCCTTTTCACGAGCTTGACAGAACATCTCCTTCATTCAAGTTCTGCTTGCCAGCTTTTTGCAGAGCCTGATCATCTTTCTTCTGCATCAAATGCTATTCACGTGTCCTTATTTACCAATCACAGAGTGGGTTAACAGTTCTTTCTCAGCTTTTTACAATACTGGGCTTACAAATGCGAGATTTTATGATCGTCCTGTTGACTCACCACCAGCTTTTTGACCAGAGCTTCTCTCTCTGTGACCATCTCTCTGAGCTCTGCTATGAGATGCAGATCCTCTGGTCGACTTTCTCTGTTCCTCAACTTCTCCTCTGTCCCCTCCAACCTGGACACACACACACACACACACACACATCAGAGGCACATTTAGTGTAATACAAAGGCGAATTTGGTAAATACAGAGAGAGAAGCCGCCTCAGAAGAGGCTTAATCGCACACGTTTCTGTCACTCACAGTATTTGCAGAGCAGAGATCTTGTCTTTGAGGACCTCGTGGGCTTTGCTGAAGTCAGCCAGCATGATTTGTGTTTCTCTGTGATGGACCACGCTAATCTCTCCCAGCTCCCTCTCGTGTCTCTTTGCCAAGTCTTGCTCATGAGCCCTGTAGGATGGATGGATGGATGGATGGATGGAAAGACACAACTCAAAACAGTGTTTTCAATTCAATAATTATAGAGACTGTATGTTTTTTTGCACTATTCATCACAACATTAAAGACATTGAACATTGTGTTCTGCACCGTTGCGTCATTGCGGAGCATTGTGGAGTTTCATAAGGCCTTACACGCTGGATACACTTAACACAGCACTCAATTATGAGCCACTGGTGAGCCTTTACACACACAAGAGCCTCACTGTGGATGTAACACATTTAGTTTCCTAGTAGGGGGCCATGAGGTTTGACACCCCAGTTTGCTAAATTATAGAGAAGGAATATAAGATGTGCAGCTGTGAAAATAAATAAATGAATCAGCTGGGATTAAGAAATCAATTATGAACATCTCAACCCTAATGATTATATGTGAAGGAAGTAATTAAGAATGTTAAGAAGTTAAATACTAAAGGGGTCCATCAATCAGTCAGACTTTATCTATATAGCACTTGTCATGCAAGTGTAAATAGTAGCTCATCTGTCAGGGTCTGGTTTCCGGTCCCTTTGTTAACTTTGTTAAGTTTGTTAAGTTTAAGTTTTATGAACTTTCCTTTGCTGTTCAGACCTGGGCCTTTAGGGTTCAGTGAAGTGTTGATTAAATCAGAACAACATCTTATTTTAGATATTGTGTTTTACATAATAAAATCGCCACACCCCTCAAAAAGCCATTAAAACTATCAAGGAACACATCATCAGCTGACAGGAGTCTGTGATAGTAGACTGCAATACAGCTAACTACCTCATACTGTTTACTGTTGCACTATTCAATAATCAATGTTTCACACTGCTTACTTTCCCAGACAACTTTTGCACATTCTTGTAAATATCTGTATTTTACCTTTATTATTATTATTATTATTATTATTATATGGCATTCAGTGTGGACAGCAAAGTAAGAATTTCATTGTACAGGGAAACCTGTTTCCATACTGTGCATATGACAATAAACGCTTTGAATCTTGAATCACTGATTAGACACTCAGGTTGGATTAAAGTAACTCAAATAGGAAAAAAAAAAAAGAAGATTGGCCACCCCAGGTGCCACCCTGCTTGCTGCACTGTTGGCATGATTTGCTTAATTTATTTGATTTGGTTGAAAATTTTTAAGTTATTTATTTTATCTTATTTGTTATTTTGTAGGCACTTTATATTGTCAGTGTACGTATTTGGTATTGTGCCTTTTTGTTGTACATTTTTGGTTGCACAAATAAAAGCTTGAGGCTTTATATTACATTTTTATGGTGCCAGTCTGCCTCTGTGTAGGACCAATAAGCTCCCAGGATCCGCTTCGACACTCAAACACAGGGCAACCAATCAAGCTTGCAACGCAGCAACCCATCTCATACACACAGGAAAGGGAAGCCACAACCCTGGCCATGTAACAAAACTTTTTACAAAAATTTTACTTGAACTCAGGTGACCTTCTTTAAATTAAATGGTTGGAATTTTTTATTTATTTATATTGTTATTTGGGTCACAATAGTTTACAATTACAGTGAAGATGCTGACTTTTTCTTCTTACAGCATGAGGATGATTTGTCTGCAAACTGGGTCAGTTACTGTTGAGTTAGAGCTTAATTATGGTTCACATATGATCGTGACCATATACCTTATCTGATGATTGGCTTCACTGCGGACCCGCAGAACCTCTTTGCCCTTCAGTTCCAGCTCTCTGGTCAGAGTGTCAATGGTCTCATTCAGTGAGTGGATCTCATGGTCCAGACTGGTGATGCGGTTGCTACGGGAACACACCTCTGCCTCGAGGTCTGAGAGGCGAACCAGGAGCTCTTGTTCCTTGAAAATAAACACATATGTGTGCGCAATGAAACATTAAAGTCACTGTAGTGACTAAAATTATCTTTCCTGACACCCCACAGAAAAATGTGTAACTAACCTGCTTACTAAATGCGACTATTAAATACTGTCAGCGTTTAATAATTAGGTTTTGATGATATGGAGGAAAAACTTGCACAAAATACTAAATAATAATATTAATATAATTCCCACGAATTGCCTTGAGAGTTGCATTTTATTATAGCTTGGAAATGACTTACAGAGATATTCTCAAAAGCCTGGCATTGCAAAGAATCATTATTACTGAGGGCCATTTAAACAGAATATTGTAGAGTACAGTTAAGACTCAGGTTACTTTACTGTCAGAAGTAGGCCTTGGACGCCGGGATGGATTTCATTGTTGACTCAGGGACACGTGGTAAAAATCTAATACTGATATTATAAATTAAATTAGTTAAATTGTACAATAAATTTGTTTTCTGTATGATTCCAATAGTTTTAATAATTTTTAATATAGAGAAAATCCTTGAATTGGCACAGTGTGGTGCAGCAGCAAAGACTGGCCTGGGACTGTGCTATCCCTCACACTGGGTTGATGCATGTGTGCCTGTTGCTGTCTCTCGGTGTGTCACCAATATAATTTTTCCACATTCTGGCTTTTATCTTTCATGAATGTGTGTGACAATGTGTGAGGCAAGGGGCACATTTGAGCCCAACAGGAGTTTGTTACAGCTGTTCTTGGAGGGTGCAGAGCAAAAGCGCTCGCTCCACTCTCTCTCCACTCTCACTCTCTCTTTCTCACCACTATAAATGTAACATTCTTACTTTGTCAAATATGCACCTTACCTTTGTGTGTGTAAAGAATGCCGAGGGGATGCGTATGCATGCCAAATGAATAGTGAATAAGCTTCCTAAACCTTTTTTTGGTACATATATTAGTAAATCTGACTCTATATGAGCCAGTGCCTCACCAGCCATGAGCCTCACTGGAGATGCTCTGTCTACCACACACATACTTCTCTATGTGCTTTGTAAACCAAAGCCCGTCAACATCGATGTCAGTGTTTGTTCAGAATATTAATGTAAGTGCTACAGTATCAAAGCACTTGTTTACCATGTGTTTCCAATTTTGGCCGTAGTTCAACAACATACTGTACACAAACAGAGCTGGTTTAGTTACAACCCTGGTCTCTGTCTCCCTCTTTCTCTGTCAGTGGCACTGCAGCCTCACAACAGGAGTCTGCTCTTCTTCCTATTCCCCTTCTCCACTTCATTTCCTCATCTTAAGGCAATTTAAATAAAGCAGCACAGCTTTTCTGTGTGTTTTTCCCATCGAGCTAAGACACAAACAATCCTGAAAAGAACTTCTGAGAGACCATTTTACTCCAGAAGCAATTATTTTCAAAACTAAGGAAGATAAACACTGTATTTACTCTACAGAGAGTTTCATTTGAAAAATTAGTTGCCGTTTTGAGAAGATGCTAGATGTATTACCTGCTGATGGCTGTGCTCCATGGCTTTCTCCAGCTCCCTTTTAGCAGCACTATTTTCTTTAAGATGAATCTGCTTGAGATGCTCAATGGCTGAAGCATGGAGGTGGTTCAGCTCTGCACGAAGAGAGGCTGCCAGATGGAGACAAGGCACTTCAGTGACAATACGTCTGACAAAACACCAAAATAAATTGCAAGTCTAATTAAAATTAAATTTAAAAAAAATGCATTCATGTGTTTCCATTCAATATCTGGGAATTTTGCTGCATTCCATTTAAATTCTAGCTCAGAATCTGTAAGTAGAGACACAAATGAATCTCGGGCTAGTCAGTGTTCGCAATACCAGTCCAAAACAATGATCTACAAAAAATATAACAACAAAAAAATACAGAAATATGGTACTGTGACTTTAAAATGATTGTATTTTGACATCATACACACTGAAATAAATGGCAAAAGTGCCAGGATACTACATTTAATAGCAAAAGTATCTTATGTGCATCGCACCATTCACTATTAACACGGTGGTTATGTCATTTGAACTTTGCTTCACAAACTAAACCTTCTATCTATATCACACAGCAGCCACATGCGGAAGGGAATATATCTCAGAGCCGAGTAAAACCAGCCTACAATATCTTTTACATAAATATTCACACAACTCTCAATGTATATACATTGAGGAGATTAATGCCTACTGCAAACACAAAGAAACTAATGCCATACTGCAAAATAATTACAGTGCTTAACTTACATAATAGTTGAATGTGGGTTAGAACAGGTGTTGTATAATTTTTTTTGCGCAGGTGCAATATTTTTTATTTGTGCTATTTATATTAATTACTATATTAACTGAATTACTTTCTTGTGTATATCTGTCTGTTTCAGGCTGTTTTGCTTTTACTCTGTTATGCTGTGTATTGCTCTGCAGCTGTTGGAGGAAATATTTCTGGTCTGCTTTTTGGAGAAATGCATGAGCTGAAGAGGCTTTTAATCACGTGATAGCTAAACATTAATTCTAGGACTCTGTTTTCATTGAAATTATTTAAATTTTTCACTGTATACCAAACTGTACACAGTACTTTAAAACTGAGAAGAAGAAAGCATTTTTCTAGGGACCTACAGGCTGAGCATACTGTTTATTACTGTTTATATCTCTAGGAAATTTGTTAATTTATTACCTTAAAGTTGGAGTAAGCAACCGGTTTGTGTTGTTATTCTCAATAAATCCATAATAACCTTTCAGCATATTTTAATCATGTGATCTGAGACATAACTAGACCCTGTTTACAGCCTGAGGAAAATCTGCTGCAGGATAAATGCAGTAAAACCAAAAATGGAATGCAGAAATTGTCTTGGGTCATCGGTTGCGTATGAAATGTGAGCGTCTGTCTGGGCTCATCTGGTGGGAGAAGATGGATGGATAGAATTTTATTGTTCCTGTATTTTTCACTAAACAAAACATGCCAAGCTCAATGGGCTCAGGACAGTCCAACCCAAAAATCAAAGTCTTCTCAATCCCCTGTATATTAATCACCGCTTTGGACATGACAGATGTGGAGAGATGAGGAAAATGAGGAAGAATCTCTGTCTCATGTTTGCCTGCTATGCTTTGAGGTTGTCCAAACAGTGCTGAGTTACTTATACTCACCCAGCTTTGCTTTCCCCTCGTCCTCCAGTTCAAACCGCAGCGTCTGCAGCTCCTGGTCCGACTGCTGTCTCAGGATTTCTAAGGTCCTCCTGTGGGCTTCCTTCAGAGCATGAACCTCCTCCCTCTGCTCCTGCTTCAGGCGCTCCTCCAGGGCCTGGCCGTGGGGATAGTAGAGAAACAGGAAAGAGGAGGCATTAAAAGGATCATTGTGATATGCTACATTTAATGAAAAAATACTTCTACATGAGTAAAATCAAAAGTAAAAACCTAAGTCTTAGCTCTAACAAAAATGCTATAATTAGCTGGCATAAAAAAATGACATAATTATAAGATGCTGGTAAATTTAACCAAGAGGACAATGAGGCAACATGAGCAGTGAAGCTGTGTCGCACTTTCACACTATCTATTATCAGCAATTCAGCACATTAAAAACACTCAAAATAGCCAATGGCAACTCATCTGCTTGCTTATTGAGTATGCCGACGCTTTGCTATTTGTCCAAAAATGCACTGCATAAAAATTGAGTTACTCCTAGTTCAACTATAACAGATATTTCTGAGACAGCACCACTAAGATCCAGACTTATGCCCATGCACCCATGCAACATAAAATGAAAAATGATTGCATATTATCTACATATATATACTTATATATGTACATATATATATATTTATCTATCTGAAACAAAATGGTGATTTGTTTTTTTGCATTTCAGGAAAAAAACTACAAACATGAAAAAAAAAATGGTAAGATTAAGTGAATATTAGGATTTTTTTTTTTTTTATTATACTAATGACATGGTGATATCAGTGATAACTATGTATTTGTGGATTGATTTTTTTTTCCGTCTCTATTTTTTGCACATCAGGATTTAAAAGCTGTCCAAAAACTCTACAACGAAACAACTACAACTTTGTGAACATCTTCAAACCACTTTGGGTGGTTGAAAACTCCCAAACAAACACATGGGTGTGTGGATGTAGCCTAAAATAAACAGTCAAATTTAATTCATACTGTTTTGGGCAAACTGTGCATAGTAACATAAACAAAGTGACCTGATCACAAAAAACACTTATATACATTATTTTATTTATTAATTGATTGAATCCATTTATATTGAGTCGCGATTGGTCACTCATCTGTAAATGGAAACAGTGCTATTTCAGTCAATTACAGTCAACATTGTGACTCATGTGCTGAAACTTACCTCTAACAGTTTCCTTCTACCAGAGTGTGCGGGTGAAAGAATTCCCCACTGGGTCCAACATGGCTGCCACCATACAGACCGGCACGTCTGTCGGATTCGCTGTCATGTCTGGTCTGAGTTGCTCCTGCACCTTTACTTTGACTTCCTGTTTTATTTTCTTACCCCTTTTTGTTCCTTCCTGGGAGTGTGTGCTCTGCCTTGTTTTAGGAGTCTGGGTGACAGGTGAGGCGGGACTCCAATCAACGCAGCTGTTCCTCATCCCCAATCAGTGCCTGCCTTACTTAAACCTGGATTTCCTGTTCCTCCTCGTCAGCGCGTCTTCTCACTTCAGTTTGGTAACAACGTCACGCCACTCAGCTTCTAGTTCTCCACGTCGTTCAGAGTTAGTTCTTTTGTTTCTTTGGCTTTTTCCTTAATGACCGTTTTTGTTTCCTTTTTTCCTAGTTTCCCGTTTCCTGAGCTCCGCCTCACCAGCCGGCCAGACTCAGCGTTTTTTGTTATTCATGGACTGGTTCAACTTTTGTTTTTGTTCTCATTAAAGACTTTGTTATTCCTTTTTCAACTCAGTCTCCACTCACGGTCCTTTTAGTTTTAAACGATTATTTTGCAATCGTGACATTTGCGTTGCTACACTGTTTGTCTGTGTGCAAATTACCACGCAGAGCTACGTTTGCACTGATGTTTTGTCCCGACTTCAAAACTGGAACGTGGTGAACTTAGGGGGGGGGGGGTGACATCGATCCGATCTCAGACTTCCAAGTTCCAGTGTAAATGGAACATCATTTTTGTTCTCTTCGTTTTGCATGCCTTAACCACGTGAGCCAGCTAACAAATGAAAATTAATGACGTGAAGTGAAAGTTCAGGTACGCTGAAATTTACCGTCAACATTATGGGGGACTTGCATGAAATTTCATAGCAAAAAAAAACAAAAAAACCCAGAAGCATTCAACGAATCTCATTTCCTTAGAGTTGTTTAATGTGATCCATGATGTTAATCTACAGGGGATAAAGCAACATGAAAGGAGGTCTGACACACACTCAGTACAGTAAATCTATTTGCCTTTCTTTAACAACAAAACTAAAGCAGACAAAGCAAATGAAATGTTTCCGCTCCTCCAGCTGATGGAATTGCTTTACGACTCGATTTACCTCCAATTAAGCCGGATGAGGTGCCACTAAAATGAACACTAATCACATTAAAACAACTGAAACGCTGACTGCTCTTCTTGGGGAACTGTGTGTTGCCTCAGTGGGTTTGGCTGTGTTTCTCAGTGACAGATACAGTAGCTACACTACAGCAGCCACTTCTCAAATATTCTTCTTGTATGAGCCAACATACTGTATTTCTTGTGTGTCTGTGTGATCTAGGTATAACCCATATTTTAATGAGACTGTGTTAAATGATTTAACTCATTCTCATTATGGGGACAAAAAAAGCAAGTCCCCCATAATGTAATATTTTTTACATTTTAAGGGGTTTAGGGCTTGGGTTAGGGTAGTGGTTGGTTCAGGTTAGAGAAAGTCTCCAGGAGACGAACGTAATGTCCCGCGGAGTCACAGAAACCAGACGGTGTGTGTGTGTGTCTCACCCTGATCTGGTGCTGCCTGGCCTCCTCCATGGTGCTGAGGGCACAGCAGTGAGCCTCCTGTAGTCGATGCTCTCGCCTCTGATGCTCTCTCTGCATCTCTGCGAAACACAAGACAGACCCGTTACCGTGGCGCCGTGCACGTCGTGTCATGGTGCGTGTTTCCGTTTGGCCTAACAACCTGGATGACATCACGTGTGAAAACATCCCATTTTGTTTAGGACGCTTTTTTTTTTTTGGTTTCCTCCTCCGTCAGGTGGTGCGAAATCACAACTAAAAACTTTTGGTCTTCTGCACCGAATGCTAAACTTCTGTTGTGAAAAACATTTTACTCAAGGATCAAGGATCGACTTCAGTGCCCTCTTTACATGGAACACCACCTAATGGTTCCCCAGACTACTGAATACCTAATGCTAACAATACCCATTTGTATCAAGTGGTTTGCTTTGATTCAATTCAGTATGTTACCCGGTTACTATTGTTCACTGTTTATAGCTGTCACTTTCTCTTAGAAATTTACTATTATTTCAAATGTGGGATGTAAAAATTCATGTTCCACTGTAGCGCCCATTGCAGTAGCCTAGGATCCAGCAGAGGGTGCACTTAAAGTTTCCTACCATATCATATGACAGCGACTTTGGTGGAAAAACACGATGAGCACCAAAGACCCACGACTCTCAAAACCGGCTCATAAATATGCGTGTTCTAGGATTCCAAGGACATCTGTGCGCTCTAAGTGTGTATTCTTATGTGCGGGTAATATCTTTAATAAAAAAAAACATTTGGTTGACAGATTTATGTTTCTGGCAAATATTAGAAATTAGGTTGGGCCATTTGCTTTATTACCAGAATCATGTTTTAACTACTTTATTAAATTTAAGTTGTCAGTGATTTCTCGTTTCAAGAAATAGGTTTTATTCCGTCTATGCTACTGAGTGCTGTATGTTATGAATACCTAATGCTGTCAGCATTGTCAATGAAGTTGCATTTATTAAAAGGGTGTGTAAACTGTGACATTTGTGGTGTATTTAGGGAGTGGTGACAAATTACGCAATGACTTTTTTGGAAGAACGAGCACGATGAAAACATTGGGACCGCCGTCTTCCGTTGAAGCTATGCTAACAGGCTTTTGCTCCGCAGAGAAAGCGTTTAAGTAACGACGATGGCAGAAGGAGAATTTGAAGATCTGGTGCTGGAATATGATGCTAATGACTGCACCTATGGACACACAGAGAGAAAGAGAGAGAGTCCTTGTGCTGCCGGGAACTTTGGAAGTGTCAGTTTCTTCGTGGAACTCGGCTGACGAAATGGCAGTAGGTGTAACAGAGCGTCTCAGCCTTGTGCCACATATAAAGAGATGGATCCTGGACACATATTTCATGATCCCAAAGGTGAATTTAAAAAGCCAGCCAAAGCCCACAGGCAGGAACAGACCTCTGAGTATAAAGTGAGTATTTTGTTTTGTTTTTTTTTTTTTTGTTTTTTTATAAGAGGAGTAGCTTTGCAGGGCAGCAAACAAAAATGCATTCTGGGAGTTGTTGTTTTTCATCCACATTTTCTGCCTTTTGTCAGCCAAGAAGGCACCGACATCAAAAATAAGTTCACATTTCTACCACATAGATGACCCAGTTTAAAATAAACTTTCATCTTTCCGGTGGCAAAATGTTCCCTTAAGCTTTACAGATGACGCGTGGGTGGAAAATGCAGGTAAGTTTGCTTGTTGCCAGGGTTCAGGAAAAGTTCTTACCTTTAAGCTGTTGGTTCAGCAGCTCTCTTTCCTGGTTGAACTGGGACTGCAGCTGCTGGAGAGCTGACTGCGACTGAGATAACTGCAGCTCCAGGGACTGTTTCAGCAGCGAGATCTAAAAAAGAGGACCACACCACATGATAACATGATCCTGTAGTAGAGTTCTATTCACTCTCTGGCATCAGTTATGTATTTTTGTATATGTACTATTGAGGTTTGCCTACAGCCAAAGAATGAGGAAAGGACGTCAGGCCCAGTTTTGCAGGTACATGACATTTGCATTGTTTAACTGGGTAAGTAAAATGAACACCGGTATGTTTAGTGTTTGATATGAAGCACCCCAGTAAACCATGTCCCAGTGCACTGCAATGATATTAGATGTTGACGAAAAAAAATAACTGAAGTTAATGAGGCTAATAACACAAGCCACAACTGCTAAAGCTGATTGGATGCTTTGATTATTGCTTATTATCTTAGCAGGAAATCTTTGAAATCACTGCCTGCCATTATAATGCAGCATAACCAATTCGATAATGTTTCCACATTGAATTCTATATTTTGTTTGTAGGGGTTGTGTTACTTGTTAAATGGGGAATTAGCCTTATTTCTTTAGGGCTAGTCTTTAAAACTAGGGAGATCCAGAGGGAATAAGGAAAAGGTCTCAAAATATTGAGAATTATTTATTTGTTTCAAGGAATATAAATGTGGTAATGTCAAAGGTGTTTATGCAGTGCATAGCATGTTGCGGTCCTCTTATTAGTGTGGCAACATAGTTGCTTATTTGTTTAATTTCTGCCATTTTAAGTTCCGCCAATGTCTGCATCATCAGTAGAAATGGGAGGCAAGGCCTACATACAGTACGTGCTGAGGCAGAAGAAATTGTCGGGATCCAGGTTCACGCCTCTTCCTGTCCCTTATTTTGTGTTCATTTCCTGCTCGACCTGTTCTGTTCTTTTTTTTTTTTTTGATTTCAGGTGACTTGACCAGGTTGTGGAGCGGAGTCTCCTTCGCCGCACCTGCTGCTCGTTTTCCCCGATTTGATGCCTCCCTTTATATACCCTGGAGTTCCGGCAGCAGGTGTCAGCGCGTAACACATTCTACCTGCACGTCTCTTGCCTCTATGCTACCCAACTCATGTATTTTTTGCCTCAACTAATCTTCGCTTTTTCCCGTCTTTTTCAGTTAATACTGGGAGACCTCCGCTCTGCCAGCCGGTCAAGTTACCTCGCCCTTAGTTCGTTCACTTCCTGGTTTGCTATGTTGTGATTATTTTTAGTTTGTAAATAAATCTTTTTGCGCTTTTTTCAATCGTTTGCCTCTGCCTGGTTTTGGGTCCATCTATGTCCACCACGAAATCACAACAGAAATGGTACATAAGGCCAGATAGAAGGAGAGGAGAGCCTGAGACAACACTTCAAAGCCTATATACCATCTGCCAAGCCCTGTTGAGTGTGACCTCAAGTTTGCTGAGTGGCTGTTGATCTCCTGCTCTGAATTTCTGCAAGAACTATGCAGGAACCCTAACCATGCCCAAGATCAACTTCAGCAGAAGAAGAAAGCCAAAGATGAAAAGATGCAAAAGAACATTACATGGCAGCCATAATCATGTATCGGACTGTGACCGATCATGGACAGAGGCAGAAGCAGAGATTGGCTGTCAGCAACGAGCAGTGCATCACTTGTGGAAGGAAGGGGCGTTGGGTGAAAGACAGCTCAAGGGGGAGATGCCAATTTTGCTACATGACAGGCCACAAACCAGAAAACTGCTTTGGTCAGATGTGTCTACAAGCTGACTGACTCCACATACACAATGCACACAAAGCTGCAATGAACACATGTTTTGCTACTGGCAATGACGGAAATCTTACAAATGCAGAAAACAGTGCCCAAGCTATTATGTGCATTAATCAGAAAACAACACCCCCATGCACACGTATGTTCAGAGTACTTGTTATCACTGAAGGGCCAGATGTATGAATTCCAATCTGAAGACACACAAATTCATTTCAGTGCAGTCCAGTTGTTATTTGGATATTACTGGAAGCTGTCAGGCTCCATAATTTTGGCTAACCTTTTAAATGCAGTATAATCTGTTGTTTCTCGGTACAACACTGACTTTATAATAATAATAATAATACATTTTGTTTAGTGGCGCTTTTCAAGGAACCCAAGGTCACCGTGCAACAATGAATAAAATACATAACAATTAAGAATTAAAGGACAGAGTAAGTATAATGCAGTTGATCAGATGGAGTAGGCAAGTTGGAACAGATGGGTTTTGAGTTTAGATTTAAACAGTGACATTGAGTCAGTGTTGCGGAGATGAAGAGGGAGTGAATTCCAGAGCCGGGGAGCAGAGCGGCTGAAGGCCCTGCTCCCCATGGTAGTGAGGCGGGCAGAGGGGACAACAAGGTGGGTGGAAGGTTTAAGGTTTATGTCAGTTGGTGAGTTGCACTGCATATATCACTCTGTACAAATGTTGCACGATTCTCAATCCTGCTACTCTTCTTCCCACATCTGATGATGGTGAAGAGCATGACGTGTTTGCGGTTCTCCACACGATGAACTTAACATATATCCAGGTTGCGCCAGCTCAATTACAGGGCACAAAACAATTAAATGTTGCTTAGACACTGCATCTATTATTGGTCTGAGTGTCTGTGAATGGCAGAACTCTCTCAGATGAGTGGCTTTGCTCCTTCACACGTCACTTTTCCTTACGCTGCAGTGGATAAATACCCAGCAGGATTTACATTGACTGCTCTAAGGTAAGATGGATTTAAACTAAGAGGATGAGAAGCAGGGCTGGGGTGAAATTTTGGGGCTTCTACATTGGATATGGATTTAAATAGACAGGCAGATTACCTGCATGGTTTATCCCCTCTCTCTCTCTCTCTCTCTCTCTCTCTCTCCAATGGCTGTCAGTTATGATTAATCATAACTAAGATAAAGATAAAGATATGATTAATGAGGTGGAAATATCTTCAACAAACTGCAATGTTATTCACACGCACACAGACACACAGCAGCCCAGAGCTGGGAAAAGCCATTATAGATAACAATTTACACATCGACAAACCTTAAAACCCACATAAATCAAGTTTTTGTACCTGCCATGTCACAAAAGCCTTAACATATGATGGCATGCTCTTCAATTTATCAATTCTGTGCCTTCTTGTTCTCTCTCTCTCTGTCCTCACCTTGCAGGCTGCAGGATCCAGATCCAGCTTCAATGCTATTATTATTATCACTCACAGTAGTATTATTGTCATTATTATTATGCTATGATTAAAAGCTGATATCAGTGTAATTTGATTTTTTGCTAGGTATGTAGGTAAGTTGGGAGGTACAGATGGGCTGGTGAAAAAGGTGACTCTGGGAAACTCCATTTTGAAGAGTACCCATACAAGAGACTCTAAGTTATGCAAGTCATGCAAACCAAGGTCACCAGGTTTTGGAAGAAATTCAGGCCATTTGGCTGAACTGAACCTGTTTTTGATAAGCAAGTGGCACACCAAGGAACAAAATGTTGCAGTGGGGGATGTGGTCTGGCTGGCTGATCAGAATGCCCTAAGAGGTCAATACAAGTTGTCTACAGTGGTTAGTATCAACCTTGACAAGAACAACATCATGAGGGATGTGAAGTTGAAGACCTTTCTCAGCTACCATGTCTGCCAGACAAGACCACCAAGAAGCCTGTGAATAAGATCCTTGCCAATGCTCTTCACAAGGATGTCAGATGACTGCTTGTTCTAATTCCTGCTGAAAAACAATGAAGAACTGATAAGACTGTGTGACCTTATTGGTTTAATTAACCAGGAGCTTAAGTGGGAGGTGTGAAGAAAAAGGACTGTAGAAAAAATTATAAATATGATTTAAATTAAATAAACTAAAAATAAATTGTTTAATTGTTTAATTGGCATTTACCAATTGTCTTTCTCTGATCTATAAGAGTTGCAGGGGAACAGAGAAATTTAACTTTGCAACATCAGGAAGTGTGTATCGAGGTCACCGGTGTCTGGGCAAAATCAGGACAAGCCTCTTCCATTGTGACTCAGCTGAGCTCCAAATTACCCAGAGGGCCACTGTGCTCAGCAAAGTCAGCCACAGGAGGCCGAGGAGACAAACACTGAAACCTCAGCCCAGTGTCACACAGGCGGGTGAAGCAATAACAACTGCAAATATCAGTGTACAATGTCTATCATGTAGACTTTACAAATATTCATATTGCCTTTCTTTTTGCATTTATATACTGTGATATATACAGTGCATACTTGTATATGTGTGTGTGTGTGTGTGTTTACGAGGATTAAAAAAGCATATATCTTTTTTTAAATTTGGAGTTAAGAATGAATTATTGTTGTGTGGATTATATAAATACACACACTGATGGTAAAAACGACAGATGAGAGTTTGTGTGTGTGTGTACCTGGTATTCCTTACGTTGTGGGGACCTAGATCTGTATACCAGGCACTTTACGGGACTTGTCTTCCTTATGGGGACAAAGATCAAGTCCCCATAACATAAATTACTACACTGAGGGTGTTAGGCTGAGGTTAGGGTCAGGTTAAAGAAAAAATCCAGAGTTGCCGACATTCTAGGTCTATTTTCGGATTCATATTTTGTGTTGGCATTAACTCAGTTTCAACATCAATACTCTCCTGCACTCTGCGATCGACTTTTATGGACTTTGAAGATGGCACCACAGGAAGACAACTCCGGGTAAAGTACTGGCTTCATAAACAGTCCACTATAGAGTCTGTCTGTACATGACAAGTTATGGGCACTTTGTTTTGTCTGTAGGAACTTCCGCAGAAGCAATATGTTAATTTGAGCCTCACAGTGGTTTTAAAAATAGTAATTTGTCTCGACGCAATGCTATGCTCCTGCACTGCTGTGTAGCTCTTTCAGTCGAAATGGCAACACGCAAAACTTCTCAAAAAAGCAGACAATGGGCGGATGAATGGATGGTATGTTTATGGTGGTATCACAAAAAATATATGCTCCAAAACTGTAGGGGAGCTCCTTAGAGTTCAAGGCGACCAGACCTGCAATGTTAAACTTTTAACAGCAAACAAACATAAAATAAAGCGGAACCAGCTTTGACTCAATGCAATACAACATGCTTTTCACAGAAGTTTATTTGCACCAATAATAAAACCAGAACATTTCCAATGAAGAGGTTTGTGTAGGATTAGGCCTTCAGTTGTGATGCATAAGGTTAGAGTAAGAAGGCATTACTCATATACTGTATTTATGAGTGTCCTCATTAAGAATGACGTGCCAGAATGTGTGCTTGTGGACAAAAAAAAAACTCTGCATTTAATCTCCACTCGATTCTAAAAGTAGAAACCGCTCGTGCACGCGGCAGATTGCAGCTGTACACCGGCCTACGCCAGGTTGTGTGATGGAGTGAAATGGTGAGCACAGCAGGATGTGCTCTATGCAGCGCGACAAGCATGCTGCCCTTCCAGCGTCATGACGACACGGGCCACATTCACATAGACCGAAACCTCTTGAAACTTGTGTTACATCTCATTTATTAACAAAGATGACCGTATGTATGTAGGTCGGGATGCATCCAGATGTAAACGTGTGTGTGTGTGTGTGTGTGTGTGTGTGTTACCTGCTCCAGCAGGTCCTCCACCTTCCTCTGCCAGCCTTCTCTTGCTGCCATCATCTCCAGTTCCTTCTGCTGGGAGAGCTGTGTGAGCATGGCCTGCTTGTCCGCCTCGTACTCCTCGTTCAGCTCCTCCTTCAACAAGCGCACTTCTTCCCTGCAGTGAGGCACACGCAGGCAGTTTTTTAGTCCTACTAAAGCTGGTATGACTAAAGTCATTTGGGAGAACGAGAGTAAACAGAATGCGAGACACATGAGGACGGAGGAGCGAGTTTTCCCCTACTGCAGTGCATCTCTCCACTTCTGTTCCAGGTCGTCGGCCATCTTGTCCGTCTTCTGCTTCTCTTCGGCTCTGATGGACATCAGTCTGGCCTCATGCTGCTGCTTCTGGGTCTCAATCTCCTCCTGCAAACACAATAGATGCTCTGCTGTTTCTTTTCTTTTTCTTCGTCCCGGCTACCTTGTTTTTTGGATGAGTCGCATGAGCGAGCCTCATAGTTTCATCATCCCTTAAATATGTAGGGCACAGCTTTATATTTCAGTCTCATTATTTCATTGATTTATATTCACATTATCATCAGGAGTGTGGGGGAAAATATACATTGCTATAAACTGACTCATTCTACTATCCCTTTACACAATAGCTGGTTGAGATTGACGGTGAAGAGGGTCTCTGCTGTTCGTATTAGATACAGTCTTTTTATAGAAGAGCTGGTGGGAAAGCAAATAGCACCATTTAACTGTGGCATGTAATTATCACCCTGCATTCAGTCTCCTCTCTGTATTTTATTCACTGATTGTATGAGCAGGTTTCCAGCGGCTGTATGTAAAATTTAATTTGGTTATGTTTGTATTGTTGGCTGTGTGCGCCTTTATTTTAACGTAAATCTGCCAAGATTCAAATGTACTTGAATGAATTATTTCAAATGTGTTACTTGGAATGTCCTCAATTATATGTATACTTTTCAATATCAAGAATTTACAAACTCATATAATATAACATACCTAAAAAAAGAAAGACTCAAAAACATGTTTTTAAGGCCGCTGTGACTTTTTACCTTTCACCTCGGGCAAATAAATGACCATTTGTGCAAATATTATTTTACAGTCTTATAATAATACGTTTAAGTGCAAGAAAGTGGCTCAGAATTCCAAATATGTCCATTTCTGCTCCAAATACTTACAAACATTATTTTTATATAAGCTATTGGTTATGTCCTAAACAGTTTAATGAAGGAGTGCTGTCTAAAAGGTGTATAACTTTTTTGCAAAAATTTTTTTATGTTATTATTCTGCCTCTATTTGGTCATTTTGAACAGAAACAATGAAACTTTAAGTGTGTCATCATCTGGAAACAGGCAAGCAATACTATCAGACCTGGCTGAGGGAGCATTTGTGTGTATATAGCAGCAACGCAGGGGCAGGCGGTGACTCGAAGAGCCTGTCCCATCAAACTGCTAAACAAGCTTCAGGTATAATATTCCACATGCAAGCGCTAAAACAGGGTCATGCTGAAAAACACAGTATATATATTTCTTTTGTTGTTGTTGATGTCATTATTCTGCCTCTCTTTGGTCTTTGTGAACAGAAAAATGTAACCAATCACTGTCAAGCAATACTACCAGTCATTTTATTTTCTGTCAACTTGCTGACTGACCTTTTTTTTTTTTTTTTGAGCAGTAGAATTCACTTCACTGAAACTTTCCGTAAAGCCTTCTTTGTGTTTTCTTAGTCAAACTGCAACCTGTTTGCAGTCACCCCACTTTAGTTGCTCAATGTTGCTGTTGCCGCTTTCTGTTTTGACACTGAACAAATCACTTCCTGTGAGTCTCATGTGACATTTCAATTTGCTCCTAATACTTACAAACATTGTTTTTATATATGGGTCTTTAGCTCACCTGCAGGTCAGTCAGCAGATTACTGGTCTCTCTGACCCGTGCTCTGGTTGCATCCAGTTCCACTTTGAGTTTCTCCTGCGTCTCCTTCAAACAGGTGATCTGTGTCTGAGCTGAGCCCAGGTTCTGCTGCCCCTCCCTCACCAGCTCCTGCAGGTGGGATACCTGACCACATGACCAGAATGGTCAGAAAACAGATGAACACATCGCTCTGTTTCCATCAAAGTGGACGTAAAACGTTCCCAACCTCCTGATTGGCCATGTTGAGTTTGGCCGAGAGTTCCTCCTTCAAGTTATCCAGCTGTTGCTGGAGACGATCTCGCTGCTCCTCCAGCGACAGATGCTTGATTTCAAACTCTTGACTCATTTTCTAAAAACGGAGTAGAAGAAGGAAGGACAGTTAGTAAAGTGCTGGATACAGTATATATTACAAAAACAAAAAAACCCTTTGAATTACTTGCCAAGAAACAGATTCACTTTTAAACGAGTTTCTTCTGAAATCTAAACGATAAGAATAAAATTACACAAATCTTCATTTAAACTTTAAAGGCCATCTCAAGAAAAAAACCTTTCTCTAATCCTTATCACCACAGTAATAAATCCTTTCTGGGCCACTTTGAATTTAGCTTAAGAAATTCTCATTTTTATACTTAATCTCTCTTTTCTACTCATCCCTCACATTTCATATCTTCACTGGATGTATTCTCATTCCCACTGTGCTCGGTGTGTATCGCAGTCATGCAGTAGATAAGACATCTATGGCACATCACTTGATGAACAGCACAGCATCCACAGAGGTATGTTGCTCACGGTGAGTTCATCATCCAGCTCATAACAATAAAAAGCTCATAAACAAACACCATGCAGCTCAGATCCCCATAATACTAATATAAATTATATTTGAACTACTGACTTTTTTCACCTAGTTTGATGTAAAGTGCCTTACATCATTTATCTTCTCTATGCTACTATCAGATATTAGTCTGCACAACGTAGAATGTGATTTTCTACAATTAAATTCTCTGTAATTCTGTACAATTCTGTAACAGTTTAAAATGTTTATATTTTACCTAGCGATTGAGCCCTTCAGCTTCTCAAATGTGAGTTTTTTTGTTTTTTTCCTGTTTTTTTTTTTTATCTCAGTCTCATGCACTCTGGTGAGTGCGTGAGAAGACGGTGTAGTCGCCTCCCACTTTCAAGAGGAGTGATTAGTGGACGCCCAGTGGACCGAAATGCTTCTGTACACAATTGCACAGACCTGTAAACAATCAGACCAATGATCCGTATGATGTATGCAGAGCAACAGAAAACATATCAACAAGCGTACTTGCACTTTTATAGTAGATAGTGATGGCTATCTAGTAAAGGTGGAGAACCTCGAACTGTGGTGGAGAACTTCCAATTGCGGTTCAGAACTTTAGACTGGAGTTTGAGAACTTCATGCTATGGTTAAGAACTTCAAACTCTCTGTGTGCAGCCTGCTACAAATTACTGCTTTTTGTTGTTCATTTATTTTTATTTATTATTTTATTCAATTCGTTAACTAAACCCAACATTCAATACAATGAAAAACTCTCAAACACATGAATGAAAAGGAGCAGACAGAAGAAAATTCTTATATAGAAATTGTATAGAAGTATAGAACTTGGAGCTGTGGTTGAAGAGGTCCAAACTGTGCTAGAGAACTCTGAACTGTGGTGGAGGACTTTGTCAGAAAGGTGATCAGTACCAAAGAATAAGGTAAGTACTTGTACCTACAGGTTTAGTGTGGTCCATTGTATGGTCTGGATTAAATGTCTAAATGGCTACTTAACCATTGATAAGCTGCTGATGTGTATTTACAGTTTTTAAGGTAAGGCATAATAATTAAAGTAAGATGAATGCAGCATGTTATCAGAAAATACTGAAGGGAAATTTGCACTCATGAGCCCAGAAGCTGCAAAATGGGACGTACATGGATGTTCCAACTTAACCATGATCCAAAACACAAGGCCAAGTTGACCTGTCATCGTCTACAGCAGACAAAAAGGGAAGGTTCTGGAGTGGTCGCCTCAGTCTCCTGACCTCAGTATCATTGAGCCACTTTGGGGAGATCTCAAATGTGCAGCTCAGGAACTGGAGGCTTTTTGCCAAGAATAATGCGCAGCTTTAGCATCTGAGAAAATAAAGGTCCTCGTCCGCAACTACCACAAAATAGACTTTAAGCTGTCCCTGATGTTAAAAAGGCCAATACATGGTATTAAGAACTAATATATCTAAAAGGAACAAACACAATTGTTTTATAATAAACAGCTTCACCCAACCAGTAACTACAGTATGTGATATAATAGTTTTTGTATTATCATTTATAGTCTCTGAAAAATAGCCAAAAAAATCTCAAATTTTGCCAGGGTATGTAAAGATATGAGCACAACTGCACTGGAAGTGTTGTTCTTTGCTTAAAAAATATTATTACTCGAGAACTTAATAACATAATCTAAGGATTGGGGGTATGTGTTAGACATGACCTAAGAAACCTCTGGTTTAGGAAGCGTAATGTGTGAAAGGAAACCAGATGTTAGTGATTATTGTTAATGACATTTATATTACTGTTAATGATGTACATACCAGGAAATGCTGTTAACACACAGTTGAAATGAAATGACTGTTGTAATGCGGTGAGAACTTTGAACTGCGGTAAGAACTTCAAACTATAGTTGAGAACAAACTGTGGTTGAGAACTTCAAACCAGAGTTTGAGAATTTCATACTATGGTCAGGAAATTTAAAAATAAATAAATAAATAAATAAATAAAAAAATTTGTACAGCCTGTGCGAGATGGTCATGTTATGTCTGGTGTTAAAATATAAATGTTGCAGAGAGAAAAGCCATTTGACTGTTGTTAAATAATTCTGACAGAAACATGAGCTCATTTTTCTTTTTTTTGTGTATATTAAAAGTTTTAGTTGGCTCTGGCTTCCTACCCCAAAATTGTATAGCCTGATAGAAATTATGAGAAGAAGAAGAAGAAGAAGAAGAAGAAGAAGAAATGGGTGGAAAAGTCTGAGCTGTGGTAACAAAGGAGGAGAAGAGGACGAGACTAAAGAGAGAACTACGGTGATGGAGAACGTTGATCTGTGGGGGGCAGCATTCCTCAGTGTACATCCTGCCAGAAAGAAGAAGAAGAAGAAGACATTTCTCCCTGTATCTCTTCAAACTATACTGGCCAACAATTTAGCAAGGAAATAATCAGCAGAGTAAAAGATCTGCTACTTTTATCCGGCTCTACGTTAACTGCAGTGAACAAGCAATTTGTGGAATTAGTCACTTAATTGCCTCAGTTTGGAAATGTCCTGCTGTAATATTTCCCACCCCCTCGCTTTAAATTGCTCTCTCCATTGCTCTTTTCTTCCAGGGGAATTTATAAACACACGCCCGCATGCGGGCGATTATCAGTCATTTGAAGCTGACTGATAATCAGCCAATTATCAGTCAGCTTCAAGTGGCACTGCATATATGAGACGGGATGGGATGAGAGATGAAAAGATGTCATTTTAAAGAAATATTTCATAGATTTTGGGGGGGGGGCAAAATGACAACATGTGATTCCACTCACTGTGCCACCTACTGGCAACATTTAGTAACTCTTCAGCGACAAACATCGCTTTATTTTCAGCAGGCTTCCAGTTAGCTGTCTGTATTTGCTATAATCTACCTAAACTAATTATAGGTGGCCTCTCTCTCTCTAGCTCTAGGCCCCATGTTTGGAGGTTTACATTGATTTGATTATGAAACAGTTACATCATCTTCATATAGATATGAGTAAAAGTAAATCAGAATTATATTTGCTCCTTTTTAATGATGGATTAAAATATCAGTGAATCCTGGATCATTTTTGCTACACACCTGTGTTTTCAATTTTGTCTGAAATTTTAAAAGGTGATACAAATATACTGTATATACAGTATATGGTATCTTTTGACAGGGGCACGACACAAAGTATGTTAGACTAAAGCCAACAAGAATCAGGGGAACAAGAACCAGCAGCAAAATGACAGAACAAAACAACAATAAAACACAAATAACAAGGACAAAAACAACAGAACAAGTACACGAGAGAAGCCTGTTCAGTGACAGACTGCTCCTCGCAGAGTAAAGGACCAACATGCTCAAAAAGTCCTTCGTCCCCAAAGCCGTCAAACTGTTCAACTCCTCACTGAGAGGGAGGAGGAACGGACACATTACACCGCAGTAACTGGGCAATAACAATCACACTACCTCACACCGTGTGCAATCATTCACCCATGTGCAATGTGTTATCTATTTTTTTGGTCTGTTTTGTCTGTTCTCCTCCACCTTGCACTATAATTATGTATATAATATGTGTAGTTTAATAGCTATATATCTGTTAATTTGTATTATTGTAATACTGTTAATATCCAAATATCTACATCTGTTAATTGTATAACAAAATGCTAATATATGTGTAGCGCTTAATGTAAATATTAATTCATATATCTGTCAATGGGTGCCATATTACTTTTAGTTTAACCTTATTTATTTATTTATTCACTTATGCTACTTACTTACTATAACTGACATATAAGAAATATGTCTATATACACAGAACATAGTTAACAATAACACCTGCTATAGTATAACATATTTATACTTAAGGGTGGGTCTGTTTTGTGTTTTTAATTTTTTTTTCGGGGGGAGTGATGCTACCCTTTCTTTCTTTTTCCGTCTTTTGAGTGCAATCTCTTCGGTGCTCTATTGCTGCTGGAGTTCTAATTTCCCAGAGGGAAACTCCCAAGGGATCAATAAAGTTCTCTGAATCTGAATGACTGTACAGGAAAGCCAAGTTGTCTGATCTAGCTAGTGTAAAAAAACCAGTGAGAAGAGATATGTCTTCAGAATCAAACCCACAACCTCCTTGTTGAAAAACCTCTTAGTCTGGTTCTGTCAGAGGTTTGTTCCTGTGATGATGCCTAGTGTTTGCTCATTGTGTGAACTTTTGGGCTTCGTTTCTCTCTGTACTATCGTAAAGGTTTTGGCCTTACTATGTACAGTGCCTAGAGATAACGTATGCTGTGATTTGGCGCCATACAAATAAAACTGAATTGAATCTTCAAACTCACCGTCAGTAGGACTTTCTTTTCCTCCTCCTTCTCCTGCAGTGCCTCCTCCCTCAAGGCCTGGTGTTTCTCCTCCATCTCCTCCAGCGCTCTCACCTGTGCCTCCTTGAAGCGAAGCCTCTCCTCCTCAAAGTGCTTCCTGAGTCTGGAGAGCTCCTTCTCGTAGCCCTGGTGCTCTTCACGCAGCGACTAAAAGGGGAAGGGAGGTTGACTTCGACCGGGCAAAGACTGGTGACTGCGAGGGAATGAAGGGAAAAGTCAGAAGTACCTGTTCTAGTTTGATGACTTGCTGTTTGTGCTGTTCGCTGGCGGCCTGGCTCTGGTTGAGCAGAGCCTCCCTCTCCTCCTCTAGTCTGCCGATCTTCTCCTTAATCCGGCTCTGCTCCTGGTCCAGGTTCCTGATGGTTGCTTCGTGGGCCATCTGTGTGGCCTGCAGAGAGCCAATCTGACCTGAGAACAGTCACACCACACTGTCAGGTCCGGCTGAGAATTTAAGTACATATACATCCAGGAGAGTAAGAAGCATTTTTAGTAACAGAACAAACTGACATTAAGTTCTGGATGACCTGTAACTTCCTACTTCTAAAGGTTATTATACTCGGCCCTAAACACCACCTAAATTTTCTGACCAGGTTGTCATATTGACTTTAGATGACATCACCATGGCATCCAGTTCCACTGTAAGGAACCTTGGAGTTATTTTTGACCGGGATATATCATTTGATTCATATATTAAAAACAAATTTCCAGAACAGACTTCTTCCACCTGCAGAAAATTATGAAAATTAGAAACATTTTATCCTTAAAGGATGACGAAAGACCAGTTCAAGCTTTTGTTACATCAAGATTAGATTATTGTAACTCAGTACTATCTGGATGTTCCAGTAGGTCTTTTAAAACAAACCTTTCAGTTATTTCAAAATGCTGCCGCATGAGTTTTGACAGGGACTAGTAAGAGAGACCACATCACTCCAGTGTTAGCTTCCCTACACTGGCTCCCTGCACAGTTTAGATTTCAATATAAAATGCTCCTCCTTACATATAAAGCACCTAATGATCAGGCCCCATCATATCTTAAAGATCTAGTTTTTCCTTATCATCCAACAGATCACTTTGGTCCCAAAACACAGGTTTACTTGTGGTTCCCAAAGTCCATAAGAGTATAAAGAGGAGCCTGGTAACTGAAGGCTCCTCTTTATACTCTTATGGACTTTCCTGTGGAACCAGCTCCCAGTGTTGGTTCAGGAGGCGGACACTCTCTCTGTAGTTAAAGTTAAACTGAAAACCTTCCTTTCTGATAAAGCTTATAGTTAGAGCTGGCTCAGGGAAACCTGAACCATCTCTTAGTTATGCTGCTATAGACCTGTGGTGCACTCACACTCACTCTCTCACACTCAGGGTATGAATATGACTTTATTACATGTCATTAAACTTGTTCTTTCTCTCCCAAGTCTGTGTCCTTCCTGTCCCCTCTCTCTCTCTGTGTGTGTCCTCATCTTGCAGGCTGCAGGATCCAGATCCAGTTTTCATTGCTTATTATTATTATCACCCAAGCCAGTCAAGGCAGATGCTGTACATCTCTGACATTCTGTCAGAAATCTCTTCCAGTTAAAAGATTTGTTTTTCTCTCCACTGGCATCTCGTGCTTGCTCATTATTTGAACTTTTGGGGTTTCCTTTCCCTCTCTGTAATATTGTAAGGTCTCTGTCTTACTTTGTAAAGAGCCTTGAGATAATTAATGTATGTTGTGATATGGCGCTATACAAAAAAATCTGATTTGATTTGACAAGAGCCATTTGTCTGCACTTACTGGCTTTGTGGAGAATTTCAGTGGCCTGCTGTTGAACTCGTTCCCTGCTGCTCTCAAGCTCATACTCTGTGTCCTTCAACTGCATCACCCAGATCTCTCCGTCCTGGATGGCTTCTTCCAGCTGCTTGTGCAGGTTCTATAGCACACAGAATCAAACAGAGACATAAATAGACAATAAGAACAAATTCAGTTTGCTTTGCAACACTGGGGAGTCGTATCTTTCCAACATGAACCTATTCAGCTTTTCCTGCTCAACAGATTTGCCTACAGGGCTATCAGTGCTCACTGCATTTGGTTTTCTAATTAGATATTAATGCAAAAAACGTTCTGCCCTGAAGCTTTTGCTTTTATCTGTTTCCAGTAACAATATTTCTTCCAATTTAGCCCATTTTTTCACCAACATTCAACTCAAAAACAACCTTTATGCGATTTATGCTTTGTAAAAAGAAGCATAATTGCAAAGCAAGGTAGAGTTTGGGAGTTCTCTCAAGTTCCTTGATTTAATACGGTCTGCTCTACTCAGACCCTAAAAACAAGAGATTGGGCATCAGGATGAGCAGGAGTGTCCCCACTGACAATTTTATTTTTGTTTAGGAGTGAGTATCATGTTCATGCACCCACTGAATGCGAACCTTGATGGTTCCCTCGGCGTTGACCAGCGACGTCTGCAATCGGTTCGTCTTGTCCCGGTTCTCTCTTGCCTCTTCTTGAGCTTTCTGAAGCTCACTCCGCAGTTTGGAAAGCGAACGCTGCAGCGCTGCGTCCTGAGCCTGGAATTCCTTGCGGAGCTCAACCTTGATATGAGTGGAAAATTACAGCATTTCCTGTGACATGTGAATGTATCGCACACACACATGTGTGGTGTTGGTGCCTATTCTGAAGGAAGTGAGATTGTAGCAAAAAATAGCAAAAAATTCTTATAAGTTATAATGAAGTATTTCTTAGTGCTTTTCTTATTTAAAGATTCATTTTGCAGCAAAAAGGCATTTTTATGGTGCACTATATATCTTTCCATTTCAAAATAAAGACTTTTATTTTAAGCTGTTACCGCAAACTCTATCGAACAGTTGCTTTTTACCAAAAATCTGGAATTTTTTCATCACTTTCATCACCACCCCCTCCCCCAGGCGAGACTTTCAGAGGGCCCCAGGTCATTTGAGTTGGAGACCCCTGCTTTAACTTATCATCTTTCTTCTTGTGAGTCAGCATTGTGGTTCTACCTCAGTCCGTTTCCAGGCCAGCAGGTTCTCTGTGGTGAGCTGGTGTGTCCTCCTCATGGCCTCCAGCTCTCTCTCGTAGTACTCCTGAGCTTTGGCCAGCTTGGCTTCGTACTCCTCCACCAGACGGACCTTGTCCTTTGTGAGCTCCTCCACCCTCTCCATCAATGCCTCCACCTACACAGAGAGATGTACAAATGCAAAATGAGTTTTTCCTTCTCCTCCGACGTGATAAATAGACATAAAGGAACCAAAAATAGTGACTAAATCTTACAGACATTTGCCATCTTATTTACTTTGTCGGTTAAATTAAAGAGGAAATAGTTGACACAAAAGAAAAAAATGAGATAAAATAAGGGGATGACATGCAACGAAGGTCCACGATCAGAATATAACCACTTCAGGGTTTACTTTATACTGAAAAGCCAAATGCGACACCAAAACAACCCTAAGCGTTTTAATTTTCATTCCAAAACCCATAAAACAGCAACTACCTCGTCAGGTAACTTGCTGTATAAACGCACCTAAAATCCCCCAAAATATCCTGAAGAGACATCTATCCTTCCTCTTACTCGCACACTCTTATCCCACCTCTTGTCTATGAAGCTCGGCCAGTTTCTCCTGGTCCTCAGTGGAGGTGGCGCTCTGGTTCCGTTGGTTGTTGAGGAGTTCCTCCACCTCCTGGCGGTGGGTGGCCCTCAGCTCCTCCAACACTCGCCGTTTATCCGCCTCAAACTGGGCCTGAGACTGGCTGAACGCCCGTAGTTTCTCCTCAAAATCCCGACGCATCTCCTCCACCTATTGAAACCACGAAACATTTTCTATTTCTGGTTGAATCGTTGGATGTGGGGCTGCCGAACAGGTCTCGATCACTGCCAAGCTACACGATCGTAGCATCTCTTCACAATCGCTTTGTCATCATTAGCAAACATGGAATTCTGCGGCATTGCTTTATGTCAATACAGTTATTTGTGGTTTCCAAGCAAATGCTACTTTACGGCTACACAGGTAAAGGGTGGCTACAAAAAACATGTTGCATTACCGAATGTGACAGACGGGTGTGAAAAATATATAAAAGGCATGAGGTGTGGTGTCATGTGATTTTATGCAGCAAAAGAGGCATTCTCTTTAGTCAAACCAGGGAAATCAGGCAGAAGCAGAGAGGAGCACGACGGACCAAACTAAAGCAAACACTGACCAATCCACACAAAAATTAAGCGAGGATGAGCTAAGCTCCCTTCGGCCCCTAGCTCATTCCCCCCCCAAAATACTACAACTATTCATTTGTGCCCGCTGCCAACAAACTCCACCAAAGCAGGTGCAGATGATAGTATGTCATCATGTATGTATGACGTGATATCTGACATGACATGACATGATAAAACATGATTTAAGATGTCAGAAAGAGGTTTAAAGCAAGCACAAAAATCACTGGTGTAAATGCCGCGTCCATTTCCATCAGAACTCGGTTTTCGTAACTGGGGATGGCATTACGCCTGAGTTCAGCGGGTTCCAGTTTAGAAGTAGGAGAAGGAAAAACATGGATGCAAATGTATCTCGGGCTAGCCATTGTTAGCCTTTGTTAGGACTAACAGTCCACAACAATGCTCGAAATGTCATTTTGGACACAAACTATGTAGCAACATTAACACACTGTGTGTATGACAGATTTAATGTGAAACAACAACAAAAAAAGTGCTTTTAACAGTGTTTGTTAGGTGGCAGCCATCTTAGATTGCCAGGTTGAGGTTGCTCTGATGTTGTGCTCCATTTGCATTGGAACTCGGATTTCAGAACTGGGAGTGATGTGACCCCAACCCAAGTCCACCATGTTCCAGGTTCGTGCTCAAGTTGGAAAAAAACCAAACATAATTGATAATTACATTGAAGAAATATATTCATTTATTTATTTTTTCTTTATTTCCTCTTTTATGTTTATTTCTAATTCGTTGTATGCTCATGAGCTAGGAGGGTCTGGGGCTCAGTCTAAAGAAGGAATGGTCAACAAGGCAAGCCAGCTCTGAGCCGGACAAACGCAAACGATTCCTAAAACAAAACTTCCTGCTGGACTGTTACATGTACCTTGTGTGAATAAGCTGCATGCCAGTGACGTAACACGGCTTCATCCGGGAAGTCACTGGGAGGGCTGACAAACAGTGACCCTTGACCCAGATGTTTTGGCTAATTACTGACCTACGTATATATTCAGTCTTCCCTTTGTTTCTAAAATCCTAGCAAGGGCAGTTGCAAATCAGTTATGCGACAGACTGTTTGAAAATGTCCAGTCAGGATTTAGATTACATCATAGCACAGAAACAGCCAATTAATGTTGGTGCTAGGCTTTAGCTAGTTATGGTTAAGGGTGAGGGATAACACTTTGTTTAGGTTTTAGGCTGTCTAAGTAAAGGGAAGTCAGAGTCCAAACCTGAGTGTGTGTGTGTGACTTAGTATTCCATATGTTGTGGAGACCTAAATCTGTTCAGAAATCCAGTCCCCATAACATAAATTACTACATTTTAAGGTGAAGACAGCTTTTAAAGGTTAAAGGTTATAATAAATCCCCAGGAAATTAATGCAATGGCACTTTTCTACTACACAGTTCCAGCACAACGCAGGCCAGGCACAGTTTGACTCTACTCGGTTTGGTATCAGCCACGTCGGTTTCCATTACCATGGTACCTCCTCGGTCGTCATAGCATAGCACGCCTGGACAGAACTGCTATGACATCATTTTATAAGCGACACAAACTAGTGCCGAGCAAAGCAGTTCTTTTTTTGGGCACCGAATCATTAGAATCAGCTATTTAAAAAGATTAGTTCAGTACTTCCTGCATTACGGGACGCAGAATCCATTTGACACACCGGACTCCTGTGTTAAAAATTGATGTTAAATGTTAGAGATGAACACATGTTTTCGGGATTTTTAAGTCTTTTTAACTAATCTACAGTTCAGTTTTGTTTGGCAGTGAGTCATGAGCGTGACGTCCGACACGGGAATCAAACCAATCAATCACTGTAGACGTGACATTTGGTATCGGCTGAGCTCGCTTGGAGAGAGACGTAGAGTGGAGTTGAGCCATGACGTGCTAAGCCATGCTGGAACTGTATAGTGGAAAAGCGGCATAAGTTAATGCAATGTCCCCTGAAGTCACGGAAACCTGTGTGTGTGTGTGTGTGTGAAATAAGTAAGCAGAGCCTTACCTCTCTGCTCATCGACACCACTCTCTGAGTGTGCTGGGCCTCGGTGCAGAGCTGAGAGTCCTCCATTCTCTGTCTGTACATCTCAAATTCTGCTAAAGCCTGACAGTAACAGAACATCACAACAACTACATTACATTATCTTACATTACGTTATCCTGAAACAGTCCAGTTACTAAGGCTGGGCTATATGGGAAAATAATTTTAATCAATTTTTTTTACATAATTCAATATCGATACATATCACAATGTAAAGCAAATCATTATTTCTGTAAGGCTGGGCAATGCGGGTTAAAAATAATATATTTTTAGACTGTATCCCAATATACAAGATACAGTGTGTATATGTATATATATACAGCTGCACACGAGTTGTTTCTCTGGGCTCATGAAAGGTTTTCTTTTAAGATGCTTGCATGTGACAATACACTGTAAATACACTTTAAATAAAATATCTACTGTTACATGCATAAAATACAGTCATTACCTTTCATTTCACAGAGAATACTTGGTTTATGTCTTTGGTCTTGAACGTTAAATGACGGATATTAACGTATTAGAAACAGTGAAATTAATTGCCTATACCTATGGTCAAATTTGGCTATAACACAAATAATTAGGCTTAGAATTAAAGAAGCGTTATTTGGTGACTTTTTAAAAATATAATTTTGTGGCTTCCATGTATTTTTTTAATATACTGTATGTAATATTTAGAGTGCTATCAGTATAATAAATATGATGACTATCAATGCCACAGCCTTTAAAACCAGGGAAAGTCGTCACTAATAACTTATCACAAAATGACAATATCCAAAATCTAAGACCATATAAGATATAATATCCATATATTAATCAGCCCTACCAGTTACATTATCCTACATTACATTATATTGAAACACTCGGATTATTTCTATGCATAGAATATCACGAGACTATAGGATATCATGCAGATTAGCTGAGATCACGTGCACATTTCAATTCAGTGGGGGAAAAAACAGAACAAGACATGAAGAGGGTGTTAAAGACACCAATCAGAAAAGATAAAGTCCCGTATGTTTTCACATTTAGGAGACAAAGTGAAAACAGCAGCAGCAGTGAATGAATGACCTGTCTCTTCATTTGCTCGTGGAGTTCCACAGATTCCTCCAGACTGGCCAGCCGCCGCCTCAGGTCTGCCTCGTCTGCCATCTTGCTCTTGTACTGCATGATCTTGTCTCTGCTTTCTGTCACAATGTGCTGGACCTGAGAATTTTAAAATGGTCAACATCGTGAAAGTGGCATTCTGATGGCCATGGCAGTGAAACATCAACGGAATGATTTACTACACCTATTACAAACGAGAACGAGAGTGCGGATTGGCCTGCGATTTCATGCATGAATCCGACAATTGCTCCATTATTATTTGTCAGAGCCTGATCCAAACTAGCCTTGAGTGATGGCAATGGGAAAGTAGGAAGAGTGGGAAGGGGAAAAGTGTGGCTGCGTGTGCTGCGCGCAGTCCCTGCGTTACAATGGCAAACAACAGAAGTAATTGTTATGTCCAGGAGGCAGCGACTACTAGCCCCGTGATGAATGACCATCAGTTTGTCTTTATTAACTCTTGCTGAACTGTAACTGCTGATAACTAGTTACATAAGAAACTAATAATTTGTGATTCTGATAATCCAACCATCATGGTTCATTGAATTGTTGTGGAGAAAAAGGGGAACAGATCAATTACCTATCATTTATCATTACTAATTATTACTTACTATACATCTGTATTTTCAATAAAGCAAAAAAAATTAAAATTAAAAAATGCTAATTGACTACTTCCACCATAACCTTACCATACAATTTAACTCTGGTGCCCCAGGGGAAGAGTGCCAAAGAATGGAATGATAGGGGCTGGTTATTTTGGTACTATTCCTAATGGAAATGAAGAAAAGGTATATTAAATAAAAAGCTTCCAGAACCTGCAGCTGCAGTATCAGTGAGCAGGTGGTTGGGAATTGTCTGATCCAGCTCAAATGAAGTGCCCTCCCAGTCCCAGCTGTGATATACCAGAAGCAGTGAGGCTTTTTTATTCTCCTGCTCCTATTTAACAGTGACTAGGTACTGTAATTCAGGGCTAGTCTATTAAAATCCAGAAAAGTCCAGATAGAGAAGATTTCCTCATAACATCAGGAAGCCTAACACTGGCTAAATCCAACATACTGTATATTTAAATATGTGCCACGTTGACTGTTTGTATTCAACTGGTTTGGTAAAAACTGCTTTACCCTTGTTTTGATTACAAACTGTGCCGTCTAGCTCTTCTCTGGTCGAGCATGTAAATCAACGTCGCTACGATTATCAGTTCATTTTTCCGCCTTTCTCATCTCTCACTGGACTGTGTTTCTCACTCACTATTGTGTGAGCCACTTATGTTTTTACACAGGATTTCCCCTTTGATAAATATATGCTTATGAACTGCTAACACCGGGACTTTTCACTATGAAGCTGTATATCTGCTGTTTTCTCACAACAGCCTTGTTAAAAAAAATTAGTTATGAAATGGCAATGGCTTTTACTTTGAAAGAGGAACAGGACATGGTGTGCTTATGCCATGCAAGAGATAAACTGTAGATGTTGAAACTGGTGAAGAATTTCCTCTGTCTATTTTTGCTGTGACTTATGTGCACACGTGGACAGTGTGGGCTGTGCAGAAATAAAATGGAAAGTAAAATCCTGATGCATCCAGTATGACCCCAATTTAAAGATATAATTGGGTGTCATCAGATGTTAATTTACAGTGCATGGATTGGGTCTTAATTTCCAAGACCTCTCATAATGTGCCATTTAATAAAACAAATGCTCATCAAAATGAGGCAATTATAAGTTATCGGTCCAGATCCAGATTGGACAGTGTCTTTGTCCAGATCTGAACCACAATCTGCTTACTAGGGGCTTTCACTGTGTCAGACTGAACCATAATCAAACAACTTTTTGGAAGTGGTTTGTTATGAGGTAATATTTAACATTAATGCAACAACTGTCAATGGTGTAATAATAGTGTACATAGTTGTCAGTAATGTAATAATTGTGTATAAAATGGTCAATAAAGTGGTGATTTTCCATTTATAACATAATAAAAGTCAGTGTGACAGAATGTCTGAATGAAAACTAACAAAGTGTTACATTACTGACTGGTTATTACATTCACCATTATTAAATCTTTAACAACTGGATGTGATTACGTAATAAAATGCTTATATCACAACTACAACTGGGGCTGCAGCTAAAGAGTATTCTCAGAATCACTTAATCTGCGAATTATTTTCTCTATTAATTAAATGGTTGTTCAGTCAGTAAAATTACAGAAAATGTTAAAAAATGTTTCCACAAACCAAAGTTAATCACATTCACATTAGTCACAATATTCACATTTAAGAAGCTAAAAAAAAACGGAGCCTGATTTATTTATCAAAAAACTGTATACCTGATTAATCCATTGTTAAAATAGTTGGTGATTAATTTTGTAATTGATTTATCGATTAGTCACTGTGGCTCTAATCACTACTGTCACTTCATGAAGGATGGCAAAAATTAAAAGCCACAATAAGTTTCCACGTATTTTTATTGTGGCTTTTATTGTGAAAATATATGCAAGTCCAGCATTATTGCAGCTTCAAACTGAAGATTCCGGGTGTTTTACTGTGTACAGAAGACCATTTAATTCTAATACAGATTCCTATGGATTTAAATAGTGCTGAAAACTATTTGGCTAATGTAAGTAAAGACCTTAACCTTTTAGATATTTGAAAGCAGAAATATAACATTTTATATCTTCAAGTTTTGGGACCAGCTGATCTTTACGATGACCGTACCTCGTCCTCATGGGCTTCTTTCAGTGACTCAATTTCCTCTTCGTGTTCGTCATTCTTGGTGTTCAGAGCGTAAATAACCTGCAGACACACAGAAGATTGGAAAACAGAGGGAAGATTCAATAGTCCTGCACTGAACAGTCAGTACAGCTCAGCTCTGCGTTCAGACAGCAGCATAATTAATACCAACAACACCACAAGGAGAGAAGAATTGATTAAAGGCACTGTTATCCACAGACGCAGACGCGCACTTCTGCAACCGTGTCTGCCTCAAACCACTGAGTCCTAATAAAAAGGTGCAGAAGTTTAGTTCTTGTCCAGATCGCTGGATTTACATGATGCTATAAAACTGGCATCAGCCATAGATTATCTGTTTGTCCAGCTGAGCCTTGAAAGCAACATGCTCCTACGCAGCCTTTGCCTTCCTTTTTGACACAAGCAGCTTCTTTGTGTATCCAACATGTCAAAATGTTCAGCATAAGATAATTATTATTTAGGCAATAATTCAGTATTTGGATTTTTAGGCTTTCAGGAAGATGACATCATGGCATTTAGAAGACCAATATGGGTTTCTCTATGGACGATTTCTTCAGAAAGTGCAGACAGCTGATATGCGATGAAAATTTCTTTCAGTCAATATTTTGGGCCCAAGCACATAGTGATGTTAAGCCCCTATTGTGTCCTCTCTGATTCTTCTTCTTATTATTATTATTTTCCTTCACTTTTCCAGTTGTCGAGATCACTTTTGGGGGTCTTGCCATGCACAAAGGGATCTGCAAATATTGCAATCTGATATTGGTCATGGGTCTATACTTAAGAAGAGCACAACCATGTGGCAAGGAGTGTGTTTTCAGGAATGTCATGCTCTAGGAATAACCTCGGTGTACAAAAGCTGTGTTCAACTTATGACAAAAGTGTCATTCCGGGACACACAAAAAGCATCTTCAACTGATGTTCTATGATCTACAGGAAGTCCACCATTTTGGATTTTGTTCATATTTTTGCACTTTTCAGATTGTTCACACTTTAACCTACTCTACCTAAGTCTTGGGCCACAGCCCATTTGACATTACAAAAATCATGATAGTCCAGAATCCAGGTCAGTACCTGATGCCCCCAACAAGACGTGCAGGGAGGCGCCCAAATGTTATAATAAACAGCCAATGATGTGCATTTCTTCTCTACCTCAAAAGTATACATTCTGGAATGACCTGCGTGCCGTTCCTGACATTCCTGACAAAGAGGAAGACAATAGACAGTTCCGACATGCTTTGTACAGGCAGTCGACTATAGTCGAGATTCCTTCCCAGATCCTCATGGACAGTACAGGGGTTTTATTCCAAGACGAAGCTGTTGCCTTACAAGACATGTACATTTTCTAGTTTACCATTTGTGTTATTTATACATACATTATCAATATAGTTTTGCATTTATGTTGTTTTCGAATAAAATCTTACACAGTGACCATTTACTGCTAACCCAAAATATCACTTTAACATACTGTATTATCAAAACACTCTCACTCTCATTCATTTTCTACCGCTTTATCCACTAAGGGTCGCGGGGGGCGCTGGTGCCTAACTCCAGCTGACATAGGGCGAGAGGCAGGGTACACCCTGGACAGGTTGCCAGTCCATCACGGGGCATTATCAAAACACATCTTTGAAAATATTATGACTATATTCCATTCGAATTCTTTGATTACATGTATTAGACATAGAAGCATGTATATTAAAAGACATTGATCCAAATTAATAAATAATAAAACTTTGTTTGTTTTGTTCTACAGTTACAATTGTTGACTTGTTGCTACCAACCCTGTCTTCTGTGTCTACGTACTCACAAGTGCAATTAAAAGGACACTTCCAAGATGCCTCTATACTGTGTGCTACCTCATCTATGCTGGTCATTTGTAAAAGACTAACTGCAAAATATAGGACTTATAATTCAAATCTACATTCAGGCATCTTCAAAATGTGGTATTGGTATCAGAAGTGCTAGTACTTGGGGATCTTCTACAGCCAGTTTTCACCAATGCCTCGATGCCTGGTGAGCTAGGGACACCTTTTCAAACCCCTGCTTGTCTCTGCTCTCCTCCATGTTGACAGGCACCAGGAGACAACTCATGCTCACTAGTAACACGGTGCAACAGGCCAATAACGTTGCTTTGCATCTTCTCTGCAGAAAACCAAAGAATGTAGATCAAACCGTGACCACCTCAGAACACTGTTTTCTAATGAGCAGAGACTAAATAATCAATTTCTGCAGTGAGTCTGTTATGTAATAAGAAATAAACAGGTTTCAACAGAGTATGAGTCTATATTTTATACATTGAGTAAGCTCGGGTGAATATGAGCTATAGAGCATTAAGCAGCAACATAAATGCAATTATCCTTTGAGAGCACATGCAAACTAAATTAGCGCAACCAAACAGTAAACTGACACCACTGTCTAGAAGCTCAAGCTTTCGGTAAGACCTGGTCTTATTACGTAGCAGACAAACTAAAAAGCAGTCAACTAATGCTGCACCAAGCTGCTAAACAGTAAATCACTACATCAAATGTTTGCTGCACAGGTTGAGATAAATATCAGGAGAAAAAAATTAAAGAGACAAAAAAGCTTGGATATGTCACAATTTTATAGCCGAATCAGGCTATAATTAATCTAATTACATTAAACATATCATGCTACTGTTACCAACAGAACTGTAGGTTTTGGGTGAAAAACTAAATAAAGATAATAATCAAAATAATAAGTGTTGCTAACTTGACACTGAGTTTCATTCCTTTCAGGTCTTGCTTTTCTCTCCATCTCTGGGAAGCTTCTCGAATGTTCACCCTCATTTTGTTGCATGCTCGGTCTAATTCCTTTTTGTTTATTTGTTTTTTTTGTGGCTTGCAACTTGCTTACAACTTAACTCTTTTGACTTTTTTTGTGGCTTGTTGGTTTTTACAGCAAATGCCGTTGTTTCTGAAGGTGGAATGGGCAGTTTCTGACAAAAAAAGGGTCCAACTCCGCTATTATGTTTCCTTGAACTCCATCAAGACAGGGTAGAAACACAGTGTCGGCTGAGGAGAAATTCTCTGGAGCATACATGGCAGGTAGTCAGTGAGCCAGGACAGCCCCTGGGCCAACACTTGCCTGTGATTGGATAACGCTATCGGGGAACGACAAACACTTGTGAATAGGATTACAAACAATAGGTGGCGCCAGGGAAATATATTTAATATCAAAGACTATCAAACTTTCAAAGTAATTTAGCTGTATCATAAAAGATTTTGCAAAATTTTTGCTATTTACAACAGTACTGCTACAGACCCAACTTTTTGGTCTTAAGAAAACATATATATCAACTTTTCTTGAACAGAGAAAATCGCTAAATTTAAGCGTATTCTTTTTTTTGAGAGAGAGAGAGAGACAAAAATGACAGATTAACCAGTGATGAAAGTAATTATTAGTCGCAGTCCTAAAACACATACACTTAAATGTTAACTAAAAGGTTGGGAAAAATTCTAGTAATTTGTTTTGGGGACCTCAAAAAATTTGCCTGCAACCCATCTGTGGGTCCCGACCAAGTTTTAGGTAACAAAAGACGGAGCAATGGGAACAGATTGTGTAATTATGTCTTGGTAAATAATGGACTCAGTCCTACTGCACAGCAACATTAAAAAACAGAAAGTACTGCATTTACAATACAGTGCCTGTTGCTCACGCTAATATCATGCTGAAGGGGCACCTGTCCAGTGACAATAATGCTCCACTCCAGAACTCGACTCCAGAGTTGAATGTTTGTCACAAAGCCATAATGTGTCCATTTGTTTCCCTCCAGGCTCTTGCAAACCTTCAGTGAGTCTCTGGAGTGAGATCAGAGAGGACACTTACAGTAGGTCTGGGATTATGTCCTCTCCAGCTGTTTACAAGCTTGTGAATAGCATGCAATGGCAATTATAAAAATCAGATACACTACCGTTCAAAAGACAATTTTGTGTTTTCCATGGAAACTCACACTTTTATTTATCAAATGAGTTGCAAAATGAATAGAAAATATAGTCAAGACATTGACAAGGTTAGATCGAACCCACAAATGTGATGCTCCAGATACTCACTCACTCTCATTCTACCGCTTTATCCACTAAGGGTCACAGGGGCGCTGCTGGTGCCTATCTCCAGCTGACATAGGGTGAGAGGCAGGTCACACCCTGGACAGGTCGCCAGTCCATCACAGGGCCACATAGAGACAGATAACCATTCACTCTCACATTTATACCTACGGGCAATTTTGAGTGTCCAATTAACCTAATCCCCAAATCTGCATGTTTTTGGACTGTGGGAGGAAGCCAGAGAACCCGGTGAGAACCCACGAACATGCAAACTCCTTGCAGAAGGCCCCTTGTTCCAACCGGGTTGTGAACCCGGGACCTCTTGCTGCAAGAGTGCTAACCACTACGCTCCAGATACTCAACTAGCTCAAAGGAAGGTCAGTTTTATAGCTTCTCCTAAGCAGCTAAACTGTTTTCAGCTGTGCTAACATCATTGCACAAGGGTTTTCTATCATCATCCATTAGCCTTCTAACGCAATTAGCAAACACAATGTACCATTAGAACACTGGAGTGATGGTTGCTGGAAATGGGCCTCTATACACCTATGTAGATATTGCATTAAAAACCGGACGTTTGCAGCTGGAATAGTCATTTACCACATTAACAATGTATAGAGTGTATTTCTGATTACTTTAATGTCATCTTCATTGAAAAACAGTGCTTTTCTTTCAAAAATAAGGACATTTCTAAGTGACCCCAAACTTTTGAACGGTAGTGTATATTCACTCTGTCAAGTCCTGCGATAAATCGGTTGATCTCCACTGATTTAAAGTGCACAGTGAATACCGGGGCCCATTCATTTTTGTCACATCTTAGGCTGCCAATATGGCAGTGCTTGGGGCCGAGTCACATGGTGTCCAGAGCTCTTTTGTGTGCACTAGTACACATTCTGAGCTCACACTGAAGTTCGCCATGATTCAAGAGCCTAAAAATCCAAAAAGACCAAAAAGACTTGATCATCTGAGACTGAGCACACACCTAAATTGGCAGGGGGAGAAATCATAGTAAGATAGTGTGGATGTGAGTCTTTGCTTCCCAGCAGTAAGTCAGCCATGGAAATGTTCCTTCATTTATACATGAGTATTTCAATGATGCTGCTGCTTTTCATCTCTCTCTCTCTGTCTCCTCACCCTTTTATCGTTCCCCTCTTTTGGTCTGCTGCCACCATACAAACAACTTTTACCTGTAATAGCACTTCTGTCATAATTGTTTCACAGTAACATAGTACTGTTTATTTTTTAGCCATTGACATCTTGCTCCACTGTTTGGGTTCCCAAACACCATGTAGAGCATTGTTATTTACTGGTATATAATAATTGGTAGTCCAAGATATGTTTGCATATACCATTTTTTCCCTAAGTTCTGATGTAAATGGAACACAGCATTAGAATAAGACTAATATGTACTGTAGGCAAAGGCCTTGTTTAACTGAGACCACACCATCTTGTGTGGCCATGTTTCTACAGTAGCCTGAACAGACAAACCCATGTGTTTCGTGTCTTGAAATAAAAGCTTATTAATAATGAACAAATGATAAAGAAGGTCATCCTTTCTGGTACGTAAAGGCCCCCATACGTTCCAGTCGCACTTGGGAAAGAGAAGCGTGAACGTGAAAACATAGCCAGCAAATACAAGCCATGTCCATGCCAATGGAAGAACAGCCAACCACCAAAAAAAAACACAATGATAGCAATCATCTAGTAGAGCTCTGGACGTCATGTGACTCTTTCTATGTCCGGCCATGTTGGCAGCCACAGATGTGGCAAAATGAATGAGACAGGTGCTGGATTTAACCCATCAGAATTCACTGTGCACTCTAAATCTGTAGAGATTGACCAAATATAAATTTCCAAACTTGACCGACCGAATGGATTTTCTTCTTAGAATTTCCCCAGCATGCTTTTTACAAGTTCTCCAGAGAGTCACTGACAGTTTACAAATGGACACAATCTGGCTTTGTGACTAAAATAGTGTTGGTGTCACTGGAAGGCTACTGTAAGTGTCAGTTAGACTAAGTCCGTTATTTAACCATAAAATCCTTTGCTTGTGTTTGTTCTCCTGGCTCTGTATTCTTCTGCACACTGTGGGCATGTTTCATAGCAGCAAATTCACCTCCGCTGTCTCTCTGGATCTGTGGGGATCCAGTGAAATGTTCTCCCTTTAGCCTGTCTCTGACTGTTTTGGCATCCCCGGGGAACAACTGCTATCTGCTATCTTCATTTTTATGATGGAAAAAAAGGCGGCAAAGAGACAGATTTTCTGACTTATTGCCTTATTTACATATGTTGATGTTAAAGATGTTAGCTTGGTTGTGTGACATCAGCTGCCGAAGCGCCGTTATACATAAATGTGCCGAGAATGAAGAGTTTAACCCAAAGATGCTGACAAGTGCAATAGCAAGAACACCAGGTCAGCATCCATTTTCATGGTCCAGGGTTTACTCGTGTGTGTGGTCCAAGGTCAGACAGTCATTTCCTCTTCCTCAATTGTGAAAACACTTCTCTGCTTCTTTTTTGCCAACTCTTCCATGATGAAGGTCTAAAATAAGAACTTGATCTTATAGCCCGTAACTGGCAAGGAGGTGTATGCGTAGCATCATAAAGCAATTTGTGTTTCTCGCAACACCCAAGACCAGGTCTTGATTCTTAGGACTCTGGGTCGGCGACCCCTGGGTCATGAAAATACGTAACCGCTCCTACGTACAGCCGCTCCTAAATGTGAAGTGCGCCGATATTTACGTTACACCTACTGAAACGGTCCGAGCAGTCCTATTTCAAGGTTTTCAAAATAAAATCCTTTCTAAAACAAGCAGAACATACTGAAAAATGTTAGCACATTTGGTTGCATATATTTATTAATACACATATTTCCTTACCTTATTTCTATTTTTCTTCTACTTCTAATTTGTTATAATTTTTGGCTGCTGTAACACCGCAAATATCCCCTGTGTGGTATAAAATACATATTTTTTTAACAGTAGTTTATGACTTCACTGTCATTGGACTCAGTACCTCCAATACTCTATACGCAAGTAGTATCAAGTACTTTTACTGTGTACTTTTGGAGTAATCCAAAGTTTCCAAACACCCCTATCTGATTTTTTCACAAATCGCACCCTGGGCAACCCTTATCTTGTAAGGCTGGTTTTCTGCTAACAGACAAAACGAGGGAGTGGAGACAGCCGCCATTCTCCCCGCAAACAAGTCATTTAACCATCACAATGACTCCAAAGCTGTTAAATTAGGGTAAAATCCCGCATAGTTCTGCTCTAACGCTGGCATAAAACTCATTCAAAAGGTTTATTCCCTGCAGAATGCTCCCATACTACTGAAGGTTTCTGTCTCTCTTTTCCTGCCATTAAATCCTATTTGTTATTGCCGATTCCTATTCTCTGATTAAATGATTCATTTAAAGTTAATACTCAGACCAGCTCATTCAAAATCAGCAGCCAGAGCCATGAAGTGTGTGCTTTCCTTGTTCTACCTGTCACAGAGTACAAAGACATTTTCTATCCATTTCTTATATTGTTGAGTGACACACACCGCGGGCAACAAGGGCTCCACAGTGTTTTCCTGTGAAGTTTGGGAACAAGGTCAGTACAAACTTTGGGTCCTATTTTGATCTGGAAACAATGACTGCACCTCAAACCTTCCTATTGATGTACAGTAAAAATCAAACTGATACTCAGCCTCTCTTTCTCAAACGCTCAGACTGCAAGCATCTGCCTTGGCACATGCTTTTTCTAGAACCTTTACAGTGAGTTCTGGAAAGGCCCAAAACCTCAGCAAAACCTGCCAATTGACATAAATCTCATCTCAGTAAGAACTCTGGTGATTTACTGATATGATGTCTCAGTGGTTTTTATACACTGTATGAGGTCACACACTGGTCATTTGAAAGTGTCTGAATTTGTTGCTTTTGAATTGATTTAACGTTAAGCAATAGTTGTTTTCACTGCATAGCTTATTCCCTCTTGTGTGCACACATCATTTCCTGTGATGATTAAGTTCGAGGTTGTGAACGGACCAGAGAGTAGCGGAGATGTGGCAGGTTGAAGAGATATTTATTTACAAGAAAACAAAGCTAAACGGTGGGCAGGGATGTGTACAGAACAAAAGGCGAGGAGACTGACTGGCCGCTGGACGAGAGACCTCCACATGGGGACACACTGGGCAAAACCAGACGCACCGACACCTGCTCCTGCAAAACCCGGGGCTTATATCCAGGAGGGTGAACCAGGGAGATGCGAAACAGGTGCGGAGATCGGAGGCTCCGCCCGGCTGACCAGTCAATCTCCTGAAAATGCAAACAAAGGGAGCTGCACAGGAAGCGCAGGTTATACAAAAATAAAAGGACAGGAAGCGAGAAGCCAGACCATGACAATTTCCCACACTACAGCAATCAAAACACAGTGATGGAGAGATGAGGTAATATAAAGGTAAAATAAAAAATAAAGATTGAATACATGTTCCTCCCTTCTCGACTTGACTGCACTTAATCTCATTTGAAGGGATGAAGACTGACAAATGGACTAAAAAATATTAAATATTAATTTTAGTCAAGGCAAAGGGCCCAGCTTTCTATTATATGCAAGAAACATAAGGTTTTCAACCTGATCCAGGTTGTGCGTCTGCTCTTCATTTACAATATTACCCAGAGGAGAACACGCAGTCAGAGTGCACACATTTCCCTGGAACACACACACATATTGCTAGGCCATCTAACAGTGAGTTATGAGTGGGTATTTGGCCCACACACCCTGTCTCCCCACTAAAGCTTAGGGTGATATCTGTAGAAAGAGCAGTTGTAATGTACAATGGGAAACAAAAAAACCAGACAAACAAGTCAGGCAAGCCCCCTCACCCCCCGTGTCAAAGATTAACAGGCAAACATAGGAGCTACACATTTTTTTTTTCATAAAACTTTATTACAACACAATAACGGACTTGGTGGAGCCTGGATAACTGTACCAACACACAAATGCAAAAAAGAATAAACAAATAAAATAAAATAAAATATATTAACAATACAAAAATAATATAGATATAATTATAATATAATAAGATATACTGTAACTCTGAAGTGTTTGTATCATTTAATATTTAGAGACTTAAAGGGAGTTACGTCATTTCAACATATTATTTAAACAGAGATTTGTTCTGAATAATTTACATTTACAGATTAAAGAGAAGAGTTAAAAAGCTTAACCAGGTTTATTTGACCTGTTCAAACGTTTGTTTTTTCTCATGTTTCTTCATTTCCAAAATTATCTGCTGTGAATAATTAATAATAATTATAGAGTTGACTGTATTGCCTGAGTAGATTAACTTACATAAATGATGTTGTTTAACCACTGCTGTAGAAATACCGTTTTATTGCTATTATAATAATAGTAATAGTAATAATAGTAACATTAAAGGGATATTATTATAATTCTCCATGTTTGTCTCTCAGCCTGAGATACACTGCCTGGCCAAAAACAAAAGTCAACAAAAAAAAACGTTGGACCGCCTTTAACATTCGCTCTGGCATTGTTTCAATAAGCTGCATTAATTTTTCACCAAGCTCTTGAACTGATGATGGAGGAGTCAGACCACAGCACAAAGCCTTCTCCAGCACATCCCAAAGATTCTCAATAGGGTTAAGGTCTGGACTGTGGTGGACAATCCATGTGTGAAAATGACGTCTAACGCTCCCTGAACCACTCTTTCACAATTTGAGCCCGATGAATCCTGGCATTGTCATCTTGGAATATGCCCGTGCCATCAGGGAAGAAAAATCCATTGATGGACTTTCAGTATATTCAGGTAGTCAGCTGACCTCATTCTTTGGGCACATAATGTTGCTGAACCTAGACCTGACCAACTGCAGCAACCCCACATCATGTGACTCCCCCCAGACACAAGGCATGATGGGTGCATCACTTCATCTGCCTCTCTTCTTACCCTGATGCTCCCATCACTCTGGAACAGGGTAAAACTGGACTCATCAGACCACATGAGTCCAGAGTCCAATCTTTATGCTCCCTAACAATTTGAAGCCTTTTTCCTATTGGTGTCACTGATTAGTGGTTTTCTTAAGGCTACACAGCTGTTCAGTCCCAATCCCTTGAGTTCCCTTCACATTGTGTGTGTGGAAATGCTCTCACTTTTACTATTAAACATAGTCCAGAGTTCTACTGTTGTTTTTCTACAATTTGACATTTAAGTGATCACCGATCAAGATCTTTTAGGATTTCTTTTCGACCACATTTCTTCCTTGAAGACTATGGTTCCCCACTATCCTTTGAGTCTTAAATAATTGGACAGTTCTTAACCTAATTTTAGTAGTTTCTACAATCTCCTCAGATGATTTCTCTGCTTGATACATGCCAATGATTTGACCTAACATCATTTCCACGACCGAAGGATGTGTCTTTTAACATGGCTGTTTAAGAAATTACAAGCTACTCAGTGCATGAGTTGGGGTTACTTGTTGCCAGCTGAAAGATAGTCACCCATGCAGTAATTATCCAATAGGAGGCTCTTACCTATTTGCTTAGTTAAATCCAAGTGAAAATAGACAAGAGAGAAGAATTTTTGGCATACGATGAACCATAGAGCCTATGGTTCATCGGGAAGGGAAGTCAAACTAGAAGTCAAACATCGATACATAGAAGATTTACCGCTTGCGATGCAATACGCATTCAGTGGAATCCTGGGGTAAGACATCAAACCTGCATTTGAAGTTGATATTGTGATATGTTATGGTAGAAAAAACCTTACATGCACCCTTCTGCATGAATTACAGTTCAAACACGACCTTTAAATCCCGAGTTTGAAACAATATCAAATTTCAGTATTTGACTGGTTGCTGATGTCAAGTTGAGGTGTGACATGTTTTTGGAGGCAACTACGAGGGTGGACTGAAAAGTTTATAGGCTGCCTAAGAAGGAGAAATGCCAGAGCCATGAAACTTGGCATGAATTAAATTTAACCATTCATGATACTAACTGCATTGGTACCTTTCAGATAAACCCACATTTGATAGCTAATTAATGATTTTGAAAATCATTATTAGAGAAATTTTTTGAACATGGGCTAAATTTGGCACTGTGGTGTTTTATCAGACATGTGCAGAAAAAAGGGGTACGCCCCCAAGGACATTCATGCTGACATGGTTGCTACATTAGGGGATGATGCTCCAGCTTTATCAGCTGTGCCATAGAGGTCAAGAAGGGTGGGGAGCCTTGAAGATGACTCAAGGTCTTCACATTCTGCCACAGCCAACACCCAAGAAACCAATGAGCATGTTCACCACATTGTGATGGATGACAGAATTTGAATTTTGATCAGATAGACAATGCTGGAAAGGGGTAGAGAACATTCTGCTCAACAAACTTGTAGAAGGTTTCCGCTCGGTGGGTGCCACAGCTTTTGACCCCTGATCTAAAGCACACCAGGCTGGTCATGTTACAGGAGAACTTTGCGCAATTTGAAGCAGATCCAGCAGGTTTTCTTAAACACTGCCTAACCCATTGGCAGTCCATACAGTAGATGTTGTTGAGGACTTTTTTGACCTTCTAAGGGCTGTGACACCGATGGAAGAAGTATATAGACCACAGAGGAAAGAATAAACAGGGAAAAACAAACCATTTTTAGTCAAATTTGACCGTTGCATCATGTTCAGCGTATGAACTTTTCAGGTCACTCAGTACAGTTGCAGAGGGAAACAATGCAGATGATTCAACGAGGTTCAGGCTGGGAAACTGGGAATGAATCCTATTCACACTTTTCACGGAAGAGCAACACATGCACCACATGAAGCATGAGTTGTAATTGCTGGCCTTGACTTACTGAGGCACAGGCAAATTCATGAGGCATAGCAGTGCCACAAAACTTTCAATTTTTTTTTTTTTAATGCTAAGACATATGGATACTGAACATGGCAAAGTGCTCTTGGCTGAGTGGCTTCAGAATAGAACAGCGGCGAAGCACTGAAACACAATCTAATTCCTGAAATAACTTGAAATGATTCATTTTTAATGCATTTTCAAGAGGACGGCCCTCTGTTTCAGACAAAGACCTAACCTCTCGAGGTTAGACCTCTCAAAGACCCAGTACTTGAGTCGCTGTGTTTACATACACATCAAGTATTTGCCTTTGACTCATGTAAATAGCTTATACCTGTAAGCATTATCCAAATAAGGCCTTGTTCCAATGAATAAACTGAATAAGATAGTGGGATTTTTGCAAAGCTCTCATCACATTGTACACTTTTTCAGCTGTTCTCTCTCCTCCTCCTCCTCCTCCTCCTCTTCCTCGCTCTCCCTCACAGCTCTGAACAACAATCATCATGTTTGATCTTTAATTGATCACTTATCTGTCACTCTGGTCTAAGTCGGCTGTTTTTTTCTTTCTTTTCTTTTGATTCATAAACAAAACTTACTTGCAGTTTTGGTTCGGTTTGGTTTTAATTTTTTGCACATTAAGGAGAAGAAAAACATTTGAAAACATAGTCTCATAGTCCATTTTGTTTTGTATAAAAATAACATGTTCTATTCAGACATGACGACTCGGGGAATACTTCCACCAGTTTTCACATCACAAAGAGCAAAATAAATTCAGCCAGTCATGGCATTACATGTAAATATAAAAAGTCACATGCGTATGGTTTCATAGCAAACAAAATACTTACACTGTAATTTCTGTCTTTAGTGGCTTTACTTGAACTGCAGATGAAGTTGGAACTCTGCTAATCTCTGCTTTGGCTATGAACAGCCCGGCAGCTTTTGGTATTTATTTGTTTTTGTCTGAATATGTGGGAAAGTGAACAGACTGAATCCAACTCCTTCCTCGGTTCTGCCATGGAAATGCCTGGGTGATGCCAGCATAAATGGGCATTCACGTTAGACGTGTTACGGTGAGCAGTCTTGACTCGCGCTTGACTCGCAGACTGTGTCTGTGTTTTATTCACGGGTTTCGCTTCACCGCTGCCACGGCCGATGCTAATGGAGCCACACGGCAGATTTAATAGATGACAAATGCAGCCTCCAGTGTTTTATTTTCTCCTCCACCCGCCGTTCTCCACTGACACTAGTTCTGTAATTTTGGCTTCCGTTTCGTTTCCATCAGCTCTAATGTTGCATCACGCGTCATTCCTATCTTCTTAACAGTTAATTGGACAGCTAGTGCTGCTTTCATGAACGTGGGCAAAAAGACGTCAAACACAGTGTATAAACACAGTTGTGCGCACAATCCAATCCATGCAGAATCTATTTAGAGAGAATATATACACCCATTTAATGTACTGAAATATTACAGTTAATTCCCCAAACCAGCCATGGCTTGAGTATAGTTCGTTTTTTTTTTACGATTTGGATTTGCACCCCTAGCTCATTTTCCTAGACATTCATTCAGACTAATTTTTGATAATCAGTATATTCTTACCTGACTAAGGAAACCCAAACACATTTTTTTTATTGTGGCCTATTATGAAGGTATGTCAAAAAAATATATATTTATTATAGTTTATAAATTATTTTATAGTTTCAAATCAATTTGAACCCCTCTCAGTGAGAATCTCGGGTCATGCTTACCTTCGGCTGACTTCTACTCTACCCAGCCTACTGCTGAAGTAGCTGATAGGCATCTGAAACAATAGGGAAGTAAAATTGACAATATGGATGCAGAGATAGTGATGATGTTTATCAGGAACTTCCCAGAACCTGATCTATCCTATAAGCAAATGTTATGGAGGCGCAGGAGGCTATTGACGAGAATAAGAAAGAGTGCCAGTCAAGAAAGATTTCCTCTAGCACACCAAGGTCCTGCACTATCCAAGTACTACGGCTGTTGCTGATTCTCTTGGTGCTGACAAAGGAGAATATATTAGTGTTGATGCAACAAAGTGTGTCCCAAGTAAGGCAAGTGAGGAAAAAGGTAAGTGAAACTGCTGCTGCACAACCAAACCCACTGAAGCGAGTGCTCAGAATGTTAGAGAGAGTACTAGAACGGACCAGTCGTCCACCCCCTCCTCCAGCTAGACAGTCCCCAACATGAACCCAATTTACCTTATTCCAGATTAGCGGTGAAAAGTCACATTCCACCCGCACCCATTACATAAGGAAAAGCAATGTCTCTCCTGTTGTGAGGTCAGATGTCAGTGGAGGGAGTCTCCTAAAACCAAGTCGCTCAGTCAGCCAGTGGCCCACTCAGTCAGGGAAACTGGCTAACTCACATTTGGGAGAGCATAATGACACCCTCAAATTTAATAATGAGTCCTTATTTGAAGAAACTGCCACAGCAGCTCTGCCGGTACCACTGTGCGCTTCCAAAGTGTAATGAAATTAGATAAAGCAGACTGTTTGTTTTATACATATGTTGTTTTGGAAGAATTTTTCCTTCCGTGCTCTGCTAGATAGTGGGTCTATGGCCTGTTCCATAAGTGAAGAGGCTGAGTTAACGTTACTGGGGGGTAGGACTTGTCTCTGAATAAAGCAGACATCAATAGACGAAAGGGTAAAGAAATCCCAGATGTCGTGAGGACTGCTAAATTAGCCCATGCCATAAAACTGCATCCAAGGCAAGAACATCTTGCATGGGCAAGGGGAGTGCCAAAGTGCCAGGCAAACCCACAATTCTGAAGTGAGATAGAAAAATAATTGATGCCTTCCCTTCTGTATCTTTGGAGGACCTTGATGTGAACCTCACGCCACCACTTGACCAGACTTTTAAAGCACAGAGCCAAATGGTGCGTGACTGTGCAGCTAACAAGCCCACTGTTTTCCCCAGTCCCAGCCTCAGCGGCAGCACCTTTGGGGACACGCTAGCTTTCCTCGTGAAATTCCATAAATCCAGTGTGATGAGAATGTTGTAGAAGCGTATGCGACGAATGCATGTTTTTGTAAAAACAGCTTAATGAACGGCGTAAATGTGCATCATTAGCATATTTGCTTGGTTCCGCAGGGAGGGAGAGGTTGTCACCTGTGTGTGCCGCTGTTAACGGTGTTCCATGCTGCTTGTGTGCAGATATGTTCAGCTGATGATTTGTTTAAAGTGTTTTAAATCTATACTCTGTATGATTTGTTTGATACTACTACAAAAATGTTGGATTATTTTATTTTTTTATTAAATTGCATGTCACATATTCTGACTGATTTTATGTTTTATTATTATTATTATTATTATTATTATTATTATAACTTTTTGTCAATTTTTATTGAATTTCAATTATTATTTATTTGGTATAGAAGTAAAGACATTTTTCTTTCCAAAGAAATAAAATGCACTGTGGATGCTGAAAATGGTCATGTGTGTGCGCGCCGTTGTTAATGGTGTGCCGTGCTGCTTGTGTGCAGAACAAATTCTTCAGATCCCCAAAATTCTGTGTCTGGTGTGGCTGATTCCACGAGTGAGCATCAGCTGTACTCGGACGTCTGCTACACATGCATGTGTGGAATAAACACTACCTGAATGGGAAATTGCTGACAACGGGGGGAAGCTTTAAACAAAAGGTAAAAATGTTCCATTGGTTCTGGGTCATAATTTCATTTTGGTCCCTGGACACGCAGATATTTATGAGCCGCTTTGAGAACTGCAATTACTTGTTGCATCCCACGTCTCTCCACCAACGACAGAGAAGGAGTCTCTCTCACGTAGGCTTGCGAGTCCAGTGTCCCGTTGCTGCTGCCTTTGCTAAAGACACTCTGAATGTATAGGTCACCTCAGCATCACCTCGCAGGGAATCTGGTAAAATGTTCTCCTGTTAGCATGTCTCTGTTTTGGCAAAACCTCATCCAACCATGTTCACTTTTATGATGACAATGAACAGTAAAGAGTAAATCAACCAATAAATCAATTAAATGATTTCTGGAACTGCCTCCTTATAAGAGCTAAATAAATATTCTTTTTTTCTCATTTACATGGACATTTGATAAGATATTCCAATAAGCAGTAAGAGCACGTTGTAAATAATCACTGGCATTGTGACTGTTACAATAAAACATAGATACCAATAACCATCAATATGCTTGCTATCGACCCCCAATAACTGGCCAGGCCAATAATAATACTTCCGTATTTCTCCACCACTGCACATCATTTGAAACAGACACAGAGACTTAGCGTTTTAATCCATGATTTCAATTTATTTGCTGCTCTGGGGATTTTATCTGCACAGATTATCTGTCTGAGCTTCCACACTGTGACAGTGTCACCATGGCTCATAATGTAAAATCTTTTTTGTTGTAGTTTTTTTCCTCTCCACCGAGTGGAACAGTTCGGGTACAGTGCAGTACATAACAGATTATTTTTGAGTTTCCATTAGAAATAGAACCAAAATAACCATTCCCGTGGGGTACCAGAGTAAAATGGTCCAGTACGGTCCGGGAGGAGCTAGACCAGCTCAACCAACGACAGTCAGCTAAGTGGTCGTTGTCCGTTTTTGTTGTTATCGCCTTCGTTGTGTTCAAAGTCGCTGTACGTACCTCGCTGACACGACCATCAAGTAAATTTACCGTTCTCAGTCAAAACGCATGCTGACCGAGGGCTTTACCGTTACGAACCGTACCATACTGTACCAAACCCAACTGTACCATGATGGAAACGCAGCTTAAGCGTGGTTGTAACCAAGGATTTGTTTACATTTTCATCCCAATTGATACTGGATTGCTGCTTCATTAAACCTCCCCCCCCCCCACTCCCCGGTAGTAGCTGTGCTTAGGCTTCACTGGTTTCAGGTGGACTACAACAAAGACGCTGTGCTGCCAAAAACCACTGCATCAAGACAGGATTACATAATAATAATAATAATAATAACACCTACCCTCAGCTGGTGTGTGGCAATGGCAGAGATTGCAAGAAGCTCCATTCACATCACATGCAACACAATTCTCTGAGCATGAGTGAGATGAAGGAGTCTGCAGAGGCAGGTGGCCCCACAGGAGGATGCAACTCTCCCACTCTCACAAGTGCCCCCCCCCCCCCTGCAGCACGGACACACCAGCACATCTGTCACCCTAAGCGTGTTTACATTAAACAGACAGGTCCGCGCTCACCTTGGTCAGCTGTGCTATCTTCTTGCTCATCTTCAGATGCAGGTCATGTGTATATTCCAGCGCCACACCGCCGTCGTAAAACATGCTGGACGTGGGAGTAGAGGTTGTTGTGTACTTGGTGCCGCCAGTGGCGGAGGTGATGTACGGAGGCTGCTGCCACCCTGCCCCCGCCGCCATTTTCACCGGGAACAAAACCCAAACGTGACGCTCGAGCTACGAAAAGAAGAGCGGCTGCTGCAGCGCGTCAGAATCCCCCCATTGTTGACGTCCAGGCTTCGTCTTCGGCTTCCGTGACGGAGGGAGACGAGGAGGCGCGACCACGGGGCGCGACACCGTCCCGCTCTCTCTCGCGCGCGCGCGGAGAGACCAGAGGTGCGGAGACGCGCGCCAGGTTGCTCGTCCAATATGGAGAGCCAGCAGCGCCATCTATCGCCTATGGATGCGTATTCCTGCCAGAAAATATGCCAGAAAATAAAGCAATGACTGAATGAATGAAAATAAAAGTTCCATTGTGCAAAATACAGGTGAAATTATTTTTTAATTTAGCAAAATTAATTAATGAATCATTGTAGCCCTAAAAAATAGAAACATAATAAGCAATACAATATGATATATATCAGGAACATAAATGCACACAAGGTAGTATTTAAAATAAATAAATATGTAAAAACTATTTATATATATATATATATATAATGTATGCATAAAATTATATGATTATTATCATCATTAGTAGTATTTCATTGTTGTTTCATGACATACAGTAAATACTGTTATACAAATGTTATTTCAAGAAACATAATTACATAATTTATCATTTCACAGTATACAAACGTCTCGGGACAGATAACCAGCAGATGGCATTATTTGCTCAGCAAGGTTTGTTTTAGTGTTCAAGTGAACAAAAGTCAGTGACATCCAGACAGTCTTTCTTAAAGTGCTCTATTTATATTTTTTGACGACCTTTGTAAGCAATTGTCACAAGAGGTAGTGTTTAATTCTGTATTTACGCCACCGATTTGATTGTTGAACCCCCATTGCATGTCTACCTATTCTGTCAGCTCTCACACATGTAATGTGTATGCAAGTTGTCTTTCAACTGGTCGTGGATTCAGTAACTGGCTTTACTAGTCTACATGCCAACGTGTCCTAGGGAAAGACATTTAACCCCACCTTGCTGCTTTTACCATTTATATCACACTCAGGATGGGGGTTAAGAGCACTTTGATGCCTGCAAAGTATCTTGTGCAAGACACTCAATAGCAAAGCTGTAGTATAAAGTGATTTTAGTGGTCAGCACTATATAAATACAGAATATTTACGAACCTCGTGTTGACATGTAGAAATTGATATCGGGTAGAGCCTCTTCTTTTCCCACTGAGGCTGCACGCACCATGTTTTATATTACTTTTTTTTTCTCCCTTAACTGTTACCAGATGTGCGTTTGAGTAAACATAGCCAGACTCAGTGTCGTGCAACATATAATCTTTTTACTACTGGCCCCAAAGGAAGTACCATAATCACATGTGAAAAAAGGGGCTTTTCCTGCTGACTTTGCATACACCAGCGTTTCTGGTCTGACCAGTGTGCAGCCGACTCCCCACACTCAAGAAGCAAACGCGAATCAGAATCCACTCAACCAGGTCAGGATTTTACTCTTTACTTTTTTTCATCCTTGTACATTGGTTTTTAGCTTGAGACAACATAAATCTAGTTATGTATAGAATATGTATGGAGTCTACAGTATGTATATTGTATGTATTGCAGTATGTTAGAAGTACATATGATTGCATTCTGCTGTAAACTCTGCCACACCTACTGTACATGTTGTCTCATGTTACACAGACACACAATGACATACTTACATACTAGTATGTCACATACTCATAATGCTAAATGTTTTAATGTCATGTGGATTAACCTCCTGTTGGATTCGGCTATTACTGCCTAGATTTGTATTAGTAATCGACATATACAGCATTAATAATGTTGTAAGATTCGGTGTAAAAATTAATAGGAGCGTTTTGTATTCGACCCCTTTCAGCCTCATAAATCTGTAGCACAGGCTTTGAAAAAAAAAAACAAAAAACCAACAGCTGTGGATCTAAAGGATTGTTTACTGGAGCGGAGGGAATATTGACATTCTTGTTTATCCTAGGATGAAGAAGAAGTTGTTGATTGATGTGGACACCGGGGTGGATGATGCTCAGGCCATCATGTTGGCCCTGGCGGCTCCCGATGTGGAGGTCCTGGGGATCACTTGTTGCCACGGCAACACGCCGCTGGACAACGTGCTCAAGAACACGCTGCGTGTCCTGAGAGTTTGCAACAGGCTGGATGTAAGTTTGGAATGAAGAGTGCGACTTTTAACTGTGAGTTAAAAGCTGTGAACAAAATTTGACCATGTTATATATGTTTGGGTTTAATACTGTATATGTACCTTTACTTTATTATGCTAGATTTATTATTATCTTTATCATGCTCCATGCGCATCACACATCATATCATGCATCCTATTATGCACCCTATCATGCTCTCTATCTGACCTATCGTGCTTTCTTTCGAGTGTCCTATCATGCTCCCTATGCATCCTATTATGCACCCTATCATGGTCTCTAGACGCCTTATCATGCTCCTTATGACACTTATGCTCCCAACCATGCAGCCCCTCATGCTTTCTATTGTGTGTCCTATCCTGCTTCCTATCATGCTTCCGATCATGCTCCCTATGCACCCTATCATGGTCCCTTTTTGTGTGTCCCATCATGCTCACTAAGCAACTTGTCATGCTCCTATCCTGCTCCCTATGCACCCAATCATGCACCCTATCGTCCTCTCAATATGGTTTATTATGCTCCCTATGAGACCTATCATGGTCCCTGTTATGCCTCCAATCATGTGTCCTATCATGTTCCCTATGCACCTTGTCCTGCTCCCTATCATTCGTCCTATCACACTCGCTATATGCATATGAAAGCTTGTATACAGATGCAGTGGTGAGACTTCATGGGATAAAAACAAACCATCCCACTCATCACACAGATCCCAGTGTACCGCGGCTGCTCACAGCCTCTGGTGGCTCATAAACTCCATGCTGGAGATTTTCATGGGAAGGACGGACTGGGAGATGCTCCAGATCCAGATGCTCTGGGTCTAGAGTTTGTGCAAGAGGAAAATGCAGTGCAGGCCATCATCAGGGTTGTCAGCAAAAGTCCTGGAGAGGTGGGTATTTCATATATTTCATATATTTTAACCAAGAATACTCCATTGGACTACTGGGGGGGGGGGGGAAGTGACATGTGATCACAAACTCATGCCATGTTTACTTGACTTTGTGAATTGTGAAGTAAAATATTTGAACAATTGGTGTTGTCGGCATTTTCTCGGACTGTATACAGGTGACTCTGGTTGCCACGGCACCCCTCACTAACCTGGCCGTCGCTGTAGAAGTAGACCCCTCCCTTCCTCAGAAACTGAAGGCCCTCTACATTATGGGAGGAAACACTGAGTGTATGTCACGTGTGTTATGTATTCACTGTAAATGCAATGCTTAGCTAATTAAAGTAAGTCATAAGCTAAGAGTAAATAAAGTAAAGGTTATAAGTTACCTTTATAAGCACTTAATAAAAAAAACAAAGAAAATATCTAATTTTTTTTGTTTTTTTTTT
>JAFBJR010000099.1:870617-913517 GCA_016785285.1 Brachirus orientalis | reverse complement strand
TATATATATAAATATAAAATACACAGAATACAATATAAAAGTCACATAATATATATATATTTTCATTAAAATCTTTATACATTGCAAGGCAATGAAACACCTTTGACTTGTCTGTGTTTGTGTTTAGCCCGGGGTAACATCACACCATGTGGAGAGTTTAACTTCGTGGCTGATTCTGAGGCCGCACACGTCGTGTTGGACCGCTACACCTGCCCCACCCACATCGCCACCTGGGAGTTCTGCTGCAGGAACATCCTGCCCTGGGTCTTTATTAACAACTGTTTACTATCTCAGCTATAGGGGTTGCCATTTGTAAAGTTGCTCCCATTGAATTTAGTGGCAACATTTTGTCACATTTAACTAAATAATAAATTGGCATTCATTGCTGTGAATGTGGTCTAATTAAATAAACTTAATAAATTAAATAACTTCTTTTTGTCAACCACGTGTCAACCAACCTTTTCCCCTCTCAGTCGTTCTGTGACACATGGCTGGCCCAAGACTCAGACAAGGCTCGTTTCATGGAGAGGATTTTTCGCCACACCAGAGAAGTACGCAAATGTCCCGAGTGTGTTATGTCAACAATAATAATAATAATGAATGTCACATGTGCTGCATGTATATTGTATGTTGTACAGACGATCCAGACTGAGCGCTATCAGAAGGAACTGGTGGCAGGAAGTGGATTCAATTCCTGTGACTGCTATGCTTTGGCCGCAGCCATCGACGACACTCTGGTGACAGAGCGCGAACAGGTGACGTTTTTAATATTTTAGCACATGAACAGAAACAAAAATAGACATATTTAGTCCTTTATACACAGTTAAAGTGCATTGGTTTTACCCCACCAGGTGGCGGTGACAGTGGAGCTGGAAGGGAAGTACACCCGAGGCATGATGGTGCTCGACTACTTGGACCTGCTGCACAAGAAACATAAAGCGTTCATCATGAAGAAATTTGACCTGGACAGGTTCAGACAAATGCTGATGGATGCATTGAAATAGATTGAATTCCTGTGAAGTATTTCAGCAACACATGGAGTTGAGTGACATGCAGATACCTGAAGAAAATCCAAATTATCACCTGTATTTTACATACGGAACCTGAATTGTTTTTTTTTATTTGGATCCAGATATAGAACTTTACCCACTTATAAATATTACCATCTTACCTAAGCATGACAAAATGAGTCCTGATGTGTTATATCGTTGAGATATACCCATCTCATCTTGTTAAATGGGACGTTCCCCTGTTAAACTTGAACACATGTGTTCTTAGTCTGCTGAGACAGTGTTTGACTCTGCAAACCATACCAAATTTCATTCAAATCAAATAAGTATTTACAGAGATAGCGTTTTTTTTTGCCCAATATAAGAGATTAGGATTTCTTGAAAATTTGATAATTTTTAATGACGTCATCAGTTAGTAGATTCTTACCAAAACCAAAGGGCAACACACTTGGGTTATCACCTACCGATCACCAAAAAAAAAAAAAAAAATGGAAAAGTGAAAAGATGGAGGAAAATGAATGACATTCCTGGACAGGTTGCCAGTCCATCACAGGGCCACATAGAGACAGAAAACCATTCACACTGGGCAATTTAGAGTGTCCAATTGGCCTAATCCCCAAATCAGCATGTGTTTGGTCTGTGAGGGGAAGCTAGAGTACCCGGAAAACCCACGCACATGGGGAGAACATGCAAACTCTATGCAGAAGGGCCCTTGTTCCGACTGAGTTGCAAATCCAGGGCCTCTTGCTGCAAGTCAAAATAAACCGGGAAATCCACAAAGTAGAAACAACAAGACAAAAATAATAATTAAAAAAAACTATTAAATAGAATTGTGACCCTTTGAATAAATGAGCACCAACATGTCCCGCCCGAAATCAAAACTAGAATTATATAACTAACTATAACTATAACTCTAATAAGTATATACTACATCAGAAACAAGTGTATCTTTTTGTATCTTTTGCAAAGAACAACATACTTTAGTTTCAAATGAAGCAAGTTTCTCTGATACTGTCTAAGTGCAAAATCAATTTCAACAATAATCAAAATTCTGGGGATTTTCTAAATTTTCATGGGACTTAATGGGAATAAAATTGTAATTTTCTAAATTGAGGGGTGGATACTTAAATACTTAAATATAGATGGTAAATAGTATATTGTAGCATAATCTTGGTAGATCTATGCTGTATAAATTTAACTAGCAACAATTAAATCAATGTATATTGAATTGAATAGTACAGTAGCTAGCTAGCACGGAAAGTTTAATGGCCACTCTTGAGGTGAACATGTTCAAGTTTGCATATTGTACAAGTGAAGGAATGACTGTCCTTGATCATTAAAGCAACTATCCACGACACTGTGTGTTCATTTCGTCTTTATACTCTATTTAATTCAAATTTATATGAAAAAGGACGGTGAGGTCTCCTGTGGAGAAGTTCCTGCTCCTGCTGCTGGAGGTACTTATGACTATCTCCATGTTCCTGAACTTTAATTTCTTAATTCATTTCTTCAGGTTAGCGCATGCAGTCAGGAAAAAAGAATTACACATACTCCAGGATACAGTGGTCGTGAGTAAAGTAAAATCTCTGAAGGACAATGCGCTGAGTCATGTGCTAGTTAGCCAACTAGCTGCTGCATCATTGCTAAAGGACAGGCAGTTTCAGCTATTTTGGTGACCTCATGTAAATTTAAATTAAGTAGTTAGTCGTAATTAAGTAGTTAGAGTATAAAGACTAAATGAACACACACTGTCATGGGTAGTTAAATGATCAAGGACAGTCATTCCTTCACTTGTACAATATGCAAACTTGGACATGTTCACCTCAAGAGTGGCCATTAAACTTTCCATGCTAGCTAGCTACTGTACTATTCAGTTCAATATATATTGATTTAATTGTTGCTAGTTACATTTATACAGTTTAGATCTACCAAGATTATGCTAAGTAAATTTCTGGGAAATCTCTTTCCCAGAATTTTGGCACTATTACAAATTGGAAGCTTTTCACAGAATATAAGTGGAATTAATAGGATTTTATGGAAATTAATAAGAAGTACTGGAAATTCTGGATAAATCAAACTGTGTCATTTACAAATATAAATGTGCTTGTTTTGTCATAAGCAGACATTCGTGTAAAATAATACAATAAAAAAGCAGATTAATTTGTATATATAGATAGATATATAACTATCTATATCTAGTTAACTAACTAATATATATCATATTCAAGGTAAATAGCACCATTATAATTTAACCTCGTAAATAAAATGGTGCTAGCTAGCTTACATTTATCAGGTTTACCAGCTAGCTAGCTACTCTAATATATATTGATTTAATGGTTGCTAGTTAAACCTATACAGCATAGATCTACTGTTTATGCTACAATATACTATTTACCAATTATATTTAAGTATTTAAGTAAGTATTCAACCCTTAATTTAGAAAATTTCCATTTTATTCCCATTAAGTCCCACATTGTGCATTTGTCACATTTGTCATAGGGAAAGGCAGAGTGGTTCCGCTTAAGCCCATGACTCTCTGTCGCTCCCCGCATTGACCAGATGTTGAGATACTTCAAGAGTCTGTATTCTGGACAGACAGCAAAACTGTACAGAAGTACACTAGAAACAGAACACGCACATCTCGCACTTTTGTTGCTAACTACGCGGAGACCATCTTAAAGATCTCTGCACCTCGTCAGTGGAGGTATGTCAACAGCTGACTGAACAACAGCTGCAGATATTGCGCCAGTGGGTCTAAAGGCATAGACATTCATTCAGAGCCATACTTGGTTACAGGGGCCGGATCTGAGCCAGAGGTAAGGACCGCCGTGGTCTGAGCTGCTGCAGCTGAGGATCAAGCGGATGCAGTCATGGAGTTAATGCAGTACTTCTCTTGATGGAGTGGCATCCAGTGGATATTCAATCCTCCCACTGGCTTCCACCATGGAGGGGTCTGAGAGACGATGATGAAGTCTGTGAAGAAGATCCTGAATGTCACCCTTAGACTACAAGCCGTTGATGAGGAGAGCCAACATACCCTGCTGTGTGAGGCAGGGGCCATCATCAACAGTCGGCCTATAACTAAGGCATCTAGCGATCCTAATGACCCAGAGGCGCTTACCGTGAACCGTCTCTTGCTCCTCAAGACTAAGCCATCTCTTTCCCCAGCTCTGTTTGACAACCAGGATCATACCCCTACAGTATGCATCCCATCATTCCTCCCTATAATGCTCCTTATGTGCCCTGTCATTTGGCCTATTTTGCACCCTATTTATGTTTATCTGTTTATTATGTTTTAAGTTTAGTATTGCACTTCAACATTGCCCTCTTGTCCAGGACAAATTTCTCCCACGACAAATATTCCGAAAAGATATTTGTCAGACCAGTGGCTGCCCCAGGACGTGGAGAAGACCGCCTTCATGAAAATGCTCTCCTTCCCTTGAATGAAAAAAAAAAAAAAAGAAAAAAAGAAAACTGGTGCATTCCATAGATGTCCTTAACTGTGAGGTCATGCCATTCAAAAGTTTGTTTACAGTGCGGTTACCAGGCGTTCACTGGTCTTTTAAACAAACATGAATCATTTCAAATATACTCTGACGGGCAGAAGTGGAAGAAGAATGTGTGATTTCTAATGATAAGATTGTAGAGTGTAACAAACAGAGGACTCTTCAGCTCACCCCTCCTCTTCCCAAGTGCTTCATGGAACCACAGAGGCCTTTACATGCCAAAAACTAAAAACTGTGATTTATTTAAATTAAAAGATAAACTTAGTGGAAAAATAATAGCCTACATCATTAACGTACAGGCCTACTATGGTCACCTCTTTGTCTCTGCAACTCACTCAAATGTCTCTGGATCTTGTTTATTACCTTTTGGCAACAAATGTAGATTACCCAACACATTCTAGTGAAGGGGACTTGAGGGGGAAAAAAGCAGCACCATTCAGACCAACTAAACCAACTAAACATTATCAATTTCCTCTCTTACTTTATCAAATTTATGTTCCTCTGTCGGTAGTTTTGCTTGTTCCCTTTGATAACGCAATTTTTCGATGTTCAAGCGTTCATTATGACAAAATGCCGGCAACGGCTCGGAATGTTTACGACACCATTTCATCCCTTTCCAAAAAAAAATGAAAGGAAGGACGCACACGCAACAATCAAAAGTGAAGCCAGCTAATAATAATAATAATAATAAACTTTATTTATACTGCATCTAGGCGAGGAAAGAAACCAAACAGTTCATACAAAGAGCAAGCACTAAGCATCAGTGGAGAGAAAAAAAGAAAACTCCCTCTTAGCAGGAAGAAATCTTTGACAGAACCAGACTCAAAGATGTTCAACCATCTGCCTCGACCTGTTGGGGAGAGAGGAAAATAGGAGACAGATGAGAGGTGGGGGACAGAAAGGGGAAGGAAAAAAAAGAAATAACAAAAAGTATCGGCTCAGCTTGCTTGGAACCTACCCACAGCAGATTCTTTTCACAAAGCAAATGGGAGGGCACAATAGAGGAGGAGTCATAGGGGTTTAAAAGAGTTACTCAAAGAGTGTTGAAATGGAACAGAGGTTATTCCTTTTTCCATTTTCTTTCAGTGCATCTTTAAATGCATGGCTCTGGATTTGGCTTATAACTTTTTACTTTAAATGGACCCTCAGAGTCCAGTAGATTAGACCACAGAATTAAAGAAAATGTGATCACATCAGAACCAAGATTACAAAGGCTATTCCATTTAAGGAGCACAAAATCATTTAATGCTTCTGTTAGGATCTGCATGGCATATGTTTCCCCTCCTGTTATATAGCTGTCTATGTGTGTGCATGTCTTTTCCCTGCAGGCTGCCCGGAGAAACCCCTGTTTTCCCTTCAACTCACCTGCTGCAGCTCACCCTGATTGCCACCACTGACTCCTTCCTGATAAACGCCTGGACCAGCTCATCAGTATTTGGCGGATTGTTTTGTCATACCTACTGGTAATACTCAGATTTTTTGTTCTGCTTTTAAACCCTGTCCTGCTTTTCATTTTTCCCAGGATCATCTGCTGTTTTTGTCCCTGCCTGCTCCAGTCAGCCTGCCTCCTGATTTTTGAAGCTGCAGCTTTTATTTTTCCCACTTCCTTTGACGTGTCATTTACCCAGCCTGGCTGTCCTTTTTGTTGTTGTTGTAGTTTTTGTTTTGGTTTTTGGGCTCACTCCTTTATATCACTTTTTGAAATTAAAGATTTTTGATGTTACTTTTGACTGAGGGAGATTTTTTATCTCCCAAATCTAGTTTAAAACTCGATTCTTGAGCAATTCTGATGACACACAGTGCTTGGCGATCATATACTCCTATACTATACATATAATCTAAGCAATCCTAGCAGCAAACGGATGGTCATACACAGTGGCGCCATCTTGGATCATCAGAAGTACAAAAATGTATATTTAAAGTAAGTAAACTATCCAAATCTGCAGGACCCGGCTCATGAGTCATGACAGTAAACAGAAGTCACACAGTCTGTACCCAGAAGCATGATCCGTTCTGTACGTGCACCAAAATGTGCACGTGCACATGCACCAAAATGTGCACGTACACATGCACCAAAATGTGCACGTGCACATGCACAAAAACCTTACTTGCCCCCCTGGGGATGAATAAAGTTTCTGATTCTGACAAAACATTTTACGACTGAACCCATTGGGGAGAACAAAGAATATCGCACCATATAGTATCACACTGTACCATATCAAATCATATTGTACTGTGTCGTATTGCATTGTATCGTATCATATGGTACTGCGTTATATCGAGCGTATCACGACGATACGATACCCATAGGGCGAATAAAGTATACCATATCATTTTGTATCATATCGCACCATACTGTATCTATCATATCGTATTGTGTTATACGGTGTTTGTCAAATCATATTGTATCGTATTGTAACATATAATATCGTATGAGTTCACAATTACTGTGTTATGTAATGAAAACACAGACTTGATTTCTTGATTTTACTTATTTATAATGTGAGTCATACTTGTGCTTCTATGCAGGATGAAGAAGAAGTTGATCGACCCTGGGGTGGATGACGCTCAGGCTATCATGGTGGCCTTTGTCGCCCCTGATGTTGGGATTCTGGAGTTCATTTGTTGCTATGGAGACACGCCCCTATAGACAACATCCTCCAAAACACCCCGCGTGTCCTGAAAGTCTGCCACAGGCTGGAAATAAGTTGAACAGCAGCGTTGGTCGTTAGCTGAACATCACTTTCTTTACCTCCTCTCTTTACATAGATGGTCTCACAATGGCCATCGCAGTTGCTTCATGCCCCGACATGGGGCTTTTTTTTCAGTGTCCCAACTGGTCTGGAAATGGCTGGTGAATCATTTTGTTTCTGTTTTATGACTTTGTGAATTGTGTGGTTGCAGCCAAAGGCAACCCAACCACACGTGGAGAGTTCAAGTACAGGAAACAGTCTGCCCTGGGTGAGGCTGTAAAAAAAAAAAACAAAAAAAAAAACAATTGACGATTGTTTGAGACAAAGTCCAATTGTCCTTTAATAAACTTGATTAGTTGCATATTAAAAGCAATGGATAGGCACTGGGAAGCACAATGGGGCTTGGAGCACTAAATTCTGCACAAATTTGCTATTGTCACAACTTAAAAAGTGGGTCCCCATATAGAAAAATATGCTTTCAAAACTAATTTCTCTCCTCATCAGTCTTTCTGTGAGTGCTGGCAAGACACAAAGAAGGCCGCTTTCATGAAAAACATCACCAGTTTATCAACAAAGGTAAGAGTGTAGAGCGATAAAACATGAGCTATTTCCAAAATAAAGCTTATAAATCAAAGTCTAATTCTCCTTATCCATCGCAGGAGTGAAAGGGTTCAATTCCTGTGTCACCTACACCATGGCTGCAGCCTCTGATGACTCATTTATAACAGAGATTGGAGAGGTTTTATTGATCACTGCGGTGTGAGTTTTTGAAACTCCACTCGCACGTTTCTTGTATTTCTCCTCCAGGTGGCAGTGACAGTGTACCTGGAGGGAAAACACAGGCATGATGGTGGTGGATGACATGGAGCTGCTGAGCAATATTTCCAGGTTCGTTTAGTTCACAAAACAAAGAAATCATTCAAACTGAATAATTCTGTTTTGTGGGCAAAGCAAGACATTTGAGAACAGCATAATTGTAATCCAGGATGAGTTTGTGGAGCAAACAACGAATGGATAAATCAAGAAAATAATCGAGAAAGAACATCAGTAACGACAGTCCAAAAAAGATGTCGGCTTCAGTGTCGTAATAGTGGAGGAGAGAGCAGGGATGGACATTAGAGACATTTAAATTCCAAACGTTCCTGTCGTCTGCAGTCACTGTGCAAAGTACATTTGAAGTGGACATCTGTGAATAGAGACAATGAAGAATTGAGGTTGGATCTTGATTTAACCCTGAACTTTAACCAGGCTTCAACTGACTCAGCATCATGTATCCTCTCTGTTCTCATGCCTGTTTCTTAGGCATGTGGAAGTGGCTCATTTAGCGATACATCAGTTGCATTTCTATGAATATTGCATGCATTTCTTGTCTAAAACACCACTAAAGTGGAACAGTTTTGTGACAGCTGAGAATCACAATCCTCTGTTGGCACAACTGTCTGTAGGCATGTGGATGCAGCTCGTTCAGCAATATACCTGTATCTGTTGTGTGTCTTATCCAAACAACGTCAAAGTCGTCACTGCACACATCTGCCAAGTTTGACGCCTGCCAAGCAAAAAAGAAGTAAAGAAGAAGTAAAAGTAGTATTAGTATAGGTATTAGTAGTGGTAGTAGTAGAAGGAGAAGTAGAAGTAGTATTAGTAGTGGAAGAAGAAGAAAATTTTTTCCAAAAATATTTTACATTTTCACAGGATATATTACATCATAAGTTAAAAGAAAGTGCTAAAGAAAGTGTGCAAATTTGAGTTCTTCTCTGAGGACAGTGCAAAGAATATTTTCGTCGCTCCTTATGTTTTTAAAACAGTCATTTCTCCATCTCCAGTTATTTTATAAAAACTGAACTCCAGCTGCAGTTTCCATTTTTGTGTTACAGCGCCACCTTGAGGCTGCTTCTTGACCGGCATTGTTTTAAATTTATTTTCTCTTTGACACATAAATTACCACTCTGGCTTTACCAGAAATAAAAATTAAAAGCTCCCACTTTTTTTTTAGTTCAGAATTTTATCCTCCACTATAAATAAAGTGTGTAATAGTAAATGTTTCAACAGGTTAAAAACATTGGCCAACAGAGTGAAGAGCACCGTGAGAGTCTCATGAAGGCGACAGAAAGGGCACTGGTTTGAAACAGGAGGATTAATAACAGCGATAAAAGCATTTGAGGTGATGGCACCATGCAAAATCCTCAAATGGTGGTCGGCTGTTCTTTTTCTGAGGGTCGATTAGTATTAAACCCTCCCTTGTGGACTGGCTCCATCTCCACTCGGCTTGCTGGTCCACTGTAACATATGAGGAGCTTCTCTCCCTCCTTGAGAGTCTCTGCCTCCGTAGCACCAGGATCTTTTGAGCCACCCTGACAGATTGGATGCCCAGTATAGAGCCCACAGCCCGGGAGTCCATCAGCATCAGACCAGCGATTTCTACCAGCTGTTTAAATACAAAGCCCGGTTCTGAATAGTGCTACCATCAGCCCGGATGTGACTCGGCTGCAGACATCCATATACCAACGACTCCTTCAGTGACCAGAACAGAACGTTAGAGTGAATTGACTAGTTTGGCTTGAATTGCATTTAGAAAGGGCCCATGGCTTAAAAACACCCTGATAAGGTAACCCATTTAGTAAGCAAAAAAATTGAAACTGTTAAAAACAGCTCATATAGCTACAGTGTAGGTCAGATCACAGAATATCATAGAATATTCCATCTTAACATAGTAGTACACAAGTTTATACTATATAGTTCACCTGTCAGTTCATGTTTCAATTTCTCCTGTTTACAAATGCCTTATTTCCCACAAAGTATACAGATCCTCTTCGAAGTGGAGTCAGCTGTTCTTTAAATATTTGTTCACCATGGAGCTTCTCCATAACATACATTATCTCTGGCCCATCTGGAAAAGAACCTGATGATCACTGGTCACACTGGCTGGTCAGGTCCTCCCTCCCTGGGACTCCCGACTCTGGACAACAATGACCGACTCAGCCTCCGGGACGGGCAGCACAGCTCGACAGATGTCCTCTACTTGTGATTTGATCTTAGCTTCAACCCCCGTACAGTCAGAGGTTATGTTGGCAACATAATCGGTCAGCGATGCCAATCAGGTAGTGACATTCACCACTGGAAGCCATGACGGCGTCTGGGTGGCTGACCAGAACCAGACAGAGTCTAACTGACAACCAACACCAAAAAAACACAAACTAAAAACTAAAATAAAGCCAACAATTTCAAACCTAAACACCTGACACAACCAGTACTATAAACACAACACATAATAAAGGACAGAAAATAGAAAGAAAGGAAAGAGAAAACTCTCTTCCACTCTCACTCCTCTTATTACACATTACACATCTGTCAACCTGGACAGGACAGACAGACAGACATCACTTCACTGGTACTTTCGGTTAAGACATTGTGACATACTACGGCCTAAAACTTAAACCAAAAAAAAAATATATTTATTATTCATGTTTATTATGTTATATGGAAGATATAGATGCTACACCATAAAACCATCTATATGATGACATCTACTGTGATATTTGCACTTCATACTGCACCAGTTGCTTATAAAATCATCCTCACTTTGCTTCTGCATAATAGTTTCCTGTGATACTCAAGTCCTCAAATATAAAAGGGGGGGGGGGGGGTAGAGAAGCGAGAGCCCAGGATCAAGCATCAACTTTTGTCAGCATAGTTCTAGAGACTAAGCTGTAATATTTCCATACCAAAGATAAGTCCCCCTTGACTGGATTGAAAAGGATTAATGCTGAAGTGATTTAAGTTAAACATATTTATTGAAAGTGCCTTGGAATGTACACTTCAAGAGAAAAAAAGAAAGTCTGCATCCCACATTCCTTGTACTTCCTGTTTCTACAATGAGCAAGATTTAATTTTGTTCCATTTTCATGTAATGACAACTAAAAAAGAACGCTAATTCTTCCTCTCTCTTATATTGTATATGTCTTATATATTACAACCTGCCAGAGAACTATTTACAAATCATACAAAAAAAGAACAACAATAAAACCTGTGTCTCGTCTGTCCTCTGTGTACAGCGAGTCCGAAACACGTCACCACCGTTCGCTGATTCTTCAGCTCAACACGAGAGCCTGATCTGAAACATTTTGTCAGTGTCAATCAACCCAGAGGCTGAGTCCCTCTTAGCCAGCGCTTGGCTGACAGTAGCTGGAAATGGATTTGATTTCACTGGGAAGTGAGTTGAAAACGATGTTGAAACAGCCTGGAGGCACCGAGTGTCCAGCCTCTGAGACAAAGAGACTCTACTGGACTCTGATCTTGTAAAATGAGCAGAGGCCGCGGGTGAAGTTCCAGCCTAGCGACAGAGAGAGGATGTAGATGAGGCCGAGCAGAGCGAAGGGGTAGAGCAGAACCACTGTGTTCTTGAGGAAGGGTAGAGCTGTGAGGACAAGGCAAGATGGTGAGTTTTACGGACAGCACTCAGATCTAGAAAGTCACAGACAACTAAGGTTGGTAGATAATAATATCTGGATATTTTAGTCTATATCACGATTTGAAAGATACATGGGGAAACAAAGCCGCATACAGGTCGTTTCTCTGAGCTCAGGAAAGGTTTTCTTTTGAGATGTTTGTGCCTCTAAAAGTAGCTCAGCGAGTTCAGAGAGTGCAGCCTGCTGCGTTCAGCGTGATGACACGGGACTCTTTGCAGGGATCCGGAAAATTTTAGGAGCGCAAGCATAAAATTTAGGGGTTCTTGTGTTTTCTTGTGTTTCCAGTGGGCTACACGCAGTTTTGAGTTGAATGTTTGTCACAAAGCCAGATATTGTCCATTTATTTGCCTCCAGTGACTCTCTGGAGGAAGACGAAGGGAAGTTAAAGAGGTAAGGATATGGAATAATGTCTGTTTCAGCTGCTTCTAAACCAGGCGCGTCAAAGTCAATTATAGAGGGGGGCCAAAATGAAAAAAATGTGTCCAAGTTGAGAGCCAGACGAGCTCAGATAATGTAAAATTTAGAAGAAACCATATAGATAAAATAAAGAAATCAGAAATTGATATTATATAATATTAATAGAAATATTAGTGAATGCAATTAATACCTATAATAATTTTAAATAATTAAACTATGGAACAGACTCAGAAAGGGCTAAAAGGCCCAAATACAGTTGTATGGTGGGCCAGATGTGGCCCCTGGGCCTTGAGTTTGACACGTGTGTTCTAAACACATAAAGAGCATGACGGAGGCATTATAAGGATCATATATATATATTTAGTCTGTTAAGTTTTGTGATATGTTGATCTCCATAGATTTAAAGTGCACAGTGAACTCTGACAGGTCAAATTCAGCATCAGTCTCATTCATTTTGCCACATCCGAGTCACATGATGTCCAGAGCTCCATACCCTGTAACACGTCTTTTACATGTTTTATGTGCCAACATTAACTGCCACTGTTTTTATTTATGTTTCAACAGCAATTGTTACTGGTTTTATTTATGTATTTTATTTTTTTCCCCACATTATTGCCTTTTTGATGCTGCAATGACTGATTTTCCACATCAGTTTTAGCTCATCTTATTTCTTTTTAATGTAAAATAAAGGATATTTACCTGTGTTAGAAACAATGAAATTGCCTATGATATATGGTCAAATTCTGCTGAAACACAAATAATTAGGCTTGAATGAAAATTTTAAATTAGAATTTTTATTATTTTAAAATTATTAAATTAGAATTTTATTTTATTTATAATAAATTTGATGATTATCAATGCAACAGCCTTTAAAATGAAAAGTCTTATCACAATATGAAAAGTCTTATCACAATATGAAAAGTCTTATCACAATATAACGATATCTAAAATCTACAACAATGAAAACCATTTTTTCAAAAATAAGTTATTTTGAATTTGATGGCAGCCTCCCATCAAATTGGAACTGGGGTTGTAGAACAGTGGTTACCTGAGACTTGCTTAAGACCCACATTAGGGTTGCAGGTGATTTTTTTTTTACCAGAATTCTCCCAAAGTTTTATGTTGAAATTTATGTGTATATGTTTTAAATAACATGCATAAAATGAAGAACATCAGTTGAAAATAAATAATTCACTAAAAAAGGAAAATAGCCGCTGCCTTCTTGTCGTAATTTATATTGTGATTTAGTTAACTATGCTATCTTTAAGAGGAAAGTTTGGGAAACTCTGTTACATAGAATATGCAGTCTTTTCACACTTGGCATATGTAATAAGTTTGAATAAACTTGGAGTCATAGACCTTTTTCCACAGCCGCCATTTTTGACACGTAATGGTAGGACAAACACTGGTGACATTCGCAAACGCTCTTTTAAATGAAAAATGAGAACCGATTGTTTTTTATTTCTTATTCTTATATTGTGTGTTTTTTGCATTGAAGTTAATTGTGGACTGCTTATTTAGCCACAAAGAGTTTTAGATGAGAAAAAAGTCTAAATAGTGATCTCACTTTTAAAACATGGGGATGTGGCGCCACCTTGTGGAATGTTTACAAAGAAAACACAAGCCACGTGAAAATATAATTAATATTTCAGAAAGGCTTCCACTAGTAAAATACATATTGGTGAGATGTGTACATTTGAATTATTCTGATCCAAATCCTACCTTAAAATTGCAACCACCGATTATTTTCTTGATAAAAATTAGTTAACCGTGGTTGGCTTCTAAAAATGTATTAAATATAACGACGAGCCAGTCTTTTGAGCGGCTCTTTGAAAGTAATGGCTCCTCAAGATCCGGCTCCCTTCAAAGAGTCATAAATCCCAGCTTTAGGTCACACTAAATACTTAAGATGTACTAATTTTACTACTGCATACATATTCCTTGTATTTTCTGAAAGTGTTCCAACACAACGATTGTGAAATAATTATACTGTATAGTCATTATAACATTGCTAAAATGGCTAATCTAAGACTCTTGCACAGTACTGTATATAAAGGGAGGTGGGACTTACCATTGTATCCTAAGAAGGTGATGTAGAGATAATAACCGATGGCAATAAGCCACAAAGTGTTTCCAACAAAGTATCCCAGGAACCATTCTGAGTTTATCACCACGATATCTGCAACACAGCCACAGCAAACTAAGAACATACATAACAGCTGAGAGAGTTAATCTTTTTAAATGCAGTATGTATTTTGAAAAATGTTCTTCTGTGATTTTTTTTTTTTTTTTTTTTTTTAAAGGGATGTTGTAAGACTTTGTTTTGCACCTTAACTATCAGCTTTCAATAAATAATTTTTTAAGTGTCTTCAGTTTTTCATTTAATACGGTGACAGCAAAAACAACTGAATCAACTCTTTTGTGTCACATAAAAAAAAGATATAGCAGTTTTTTTGCTGTAAATATTGGTGTCAAAACTACCTAAAATTATCAACTACAAATATTTTAACTTATCAATATTACAAAATCCCCAAAAAATAACTAAAAGTGAAAGACCAAGAAACATTTGAGTCTGTAAATTCTACATTTAGAGCATTACATGGTAACTTAATTGTACTCAAATAATTAATTTGGTTGAACTATAATGATGTCATTTGCTGAATCATCTTCTTTTTCCTCTTCTTAGTTGTAGAGCCAGTCTAGCTGCCTGACTTTACAATACCATTGTATTCTGGTACCCCAAAGGATGGGTGCCAAAAAATGGCTCAATTGGGGCTGGTTATTTTGGTACTATTCCTAATGGAAAGGCAAAATAATATGCATCGTACTGTGCCAAACTGAAACGTTCCACTTGATGGAAACACGGCTAAAGACGTCTACTCACGGTTGATGAAGAAGAGTTGCAGAAAATGCAAGATGACTAGAAGAGGGTAGAAAGCATTGAGATGAACATCGAACGCGTAGCCCCATTCAACGTCAAAATTTCTGCCAGGTTGTTTTAGCAGATACTTGTTGCTGATGGCCCTGGAACATACATACAAACACATCAGGCATGGAGTCATAAAAGTCCACCTTAGAGCTTCTTCTAGAAACAGTTCACACAGACATAGTCACACAAGAGAACGTCTTTTGGCTTCTCTATAGGGGTTGCCACAGCGCTTCACCTGCTTCCATCTTGTTCAAACTCCTCTGTTACATCTCATATCCTCCATCACAACATCCATGAACCTTTTCTGTGGCTTTCAACTTTTCCGCCAGCCCAGCAGTTCCATCTTGTCCAACATAATCATTTACCCTCCTTTGCTTACATCAAACCGATTGTATACAGCATACAAAGCAAACATACTCACCACATGAGTGTTGATATGAGCAGGCCAACTCCTATACAGTCTATAAATACCACCCACAGCAGCAGTTTCAGAGTCTCCAGGATGCCCATATCCAGAACCAGACCAAACCCCGTTGTGGACACTGCAGATGTGAAAGAGGGTGAGTTCAATTCCTTATCCAACTGATAAGGAAATGTATTGAGATCATTGTTATATTACTGAAAGATGAGCACAGACTGACCACACAGCCAGATGCTGAGCAGGACCAGGAAAGCAGGATCGTCCCTTGCCCACTGATCCTTGGTCTGTTTCCTGTAGTGAAAGTTGCGGTAGACCCTCTGTGGCGACGTGAACAAGTACAGCATCTGCCACAGGGCAAACTCAAAATCCATCTGTCTGAAATGTAGCAGCCGCCGTAGATATTTGTAGCGTTTGGCCCCCGCCGTGTGGCGTGCAGCATCCCGTGCACCAGGGGCACCGTTGCTGTGTGGCGAGGTGGTTGGCAACATGGTGCTGTAAATAAAATGTGGACAAAGGGAGGACAAGGAGAAGGAGGAAGGAAATAATCATACTAAAAAGCTGTTGTACAGCGGGTAAACCAATCAATAACAACAAATAGGCACAATGTAAGCTACAACAATAAGTTCAGGACTAAATGAAAATGTATGTGTGAATTATTAAACTGTTTTATTCAGAAATCCTGGTTAAATTAAATGGTAGCAAATATACTGCCGCGATTATAAAAGCAGAGACAACAAAGCGATACTTGATCATAACTGTTTCAATACTTCCTGCCAGATTATTATTATTTACACACTGCAGCTTATATGCAAGCAAACACTACAGCTAATACGGCGCTACAAATACTAAGTATGTCACACAACAGGAAATAACAATACATAGAATAAAATGGATTGAGCTGATAGGATGCTTTCAAGTAATTTAACTGGACTACATATGGCGTGTTATAGCTGTAACATGTTTACAACAAGAAGAGGTCATGTGGCTCCTACCTTATTATTATTTTTTTTTTTACATATATTTAGTCTAGATAATATATACACTTATGTATGAACAATTTACACGAGTTACTGAGCAGTTTCTTCCCCGTCAAACACTGATATTAATGTGTACGGTTATTGACGCTGGTAAACAGTTAGCTTGTTGCTAACTAGTAGCTTATTTAGCCTTGTTTATACCAGAACTGGCAGAGTAGAAATGTTGAGGGATTGAAAAGGTGAAAACCAGGTTTTGTTTATTTCGAAGAATATTCACCTGTTTTGCTGAACTCCTTTACGGGAGAAAGCACCAACTCTTGTTCGTTTCTGGATCCTTATTGTTGATGCTTCCTGAAGTGGGATCTAGGAAGGAACACGTAGCTACTTCCTGCGAGCCCTCGGTTCCTCATAGGAAATGTAGTGAAAGATGAAAGCTGTTGCGTAAACCATGCCTCTAAACCTTATGCAAATGTTGTACGTGTCTATACATGTACATATACATTTGAAAGAAAAAACACAATAATAATGACCAACGCGAAACAAACTGTACCTAGCGTGTTCATATAACATAAGATCGTATCGTTATTATCAAAAAGTCTAGGACCTCAACCGGACGTAGAACGTCATGTTACTTCCGTTTAAAGCTCCACAGCGATTTGACTAGCAGTAAACCTCAGAACACCGCTGTTCTGGTCAAGAAGGCCAAATAGCGAAAGGTAAGAATGAGAAGCGCATTGTGTTCTTACACGTGTTTAAATTCCAATGTTATTATAGTAAAACTCCAATGGAAAATTATGTATTTGACCTAATTACTCACCGTTGCCCTCTTATAACACTGCAATGGCCGTGTCCTTGAATAGTTCTCTGAGCTAACGTTGTTAGCCTGCATCAAGGAGTCCTCATCCTCATTATAATCTTCAATTTAGCGCCGTCTCTTGTCCACATTGCTGCTAAAACTATGTTTATGCAGTATATCTTATTGTGGTATGATGTGGAAAATCCTCTGTGCATATCCTCCTTTGAAAGTTTCCACTGTTCGGTGACAGTAACACATGTTTTTGTTGACAGCAACAGCCATTAAGCATAATAAATGTCACTCTTCTTTAAAAATGTTCAAATTTCTGCGGGGACGTGCCTTCAGCTTTTCTGGCTTAAAGTAATTTGATATGTACCGTTAAATTGGAGTGAATTTAGTGTATTTTTGTGATTGAATTATTATCTCTAGGATAATTTACATTACTCACAAACAAAAATGCCAAAAATTTAATACTGCCAGTAATTGACTATCTTTTGGATTTGCACTGCTGTTTAAGCAGTGGAAGAAGTGTAGTAATGCAGTTTGTAATAATGTATTTATATGGCTCCTTTTTTTGTCCATGGTTTATCAGAATAAGGTTAACTCATATGCTGACCTCTGTTTTCCTCTCACAGTCATGTTGCGACTGCCGACTGTTGGCCGGGCTTTAGCCGGAGCTGCCAGGGGCAGTCTGGCTCCCTCCACCACTGGTGAGTCGGGGTTGGCGATATGGGCAAAAAAGAATATCTCAATATTTTTGGGCATTTTGATGACATCAAAAAATTGTTGATAGCCTTTAAAATTAGACTTTAACTGTTTAAATCATTAAAGGTTGATCACATATTGTATCAATTGACACAATGATTCAGGAAAGCAGCGCTAATCTTCTTTAAACTTTAAACTAAAATTCAAAGACTCATAACTGAACTATGCTATACAAACATTGAACTCTGGGTCAACATTCACATGTTCTCCTCTAGATAATTTGTGCTGCATATAAGAAAGAGTAAAAAAAAATAAAACAATTTAAAGACTTAGATGTGGAGCTAGTTTCTCCGTGTTTTCTCCCTATTAGCATAATCACAAGCATCTAATCTGTGTAGCAGGGATGATACTAATCTAGAGGCCAAGAGGTGTGTCTTGAGACAAGCTTTTAATAAAATAAAGTGAAGGGGCCTGTCTAATGTTGATTAGACAGACAGGATTCCAGCATACTGTTCATTTGTAGCGTCACTAGTTCTATTGTAGAACATTTATTAAGAGTTAACCCAGGTGCATTTCCGGATTCACGCAAGTGTCTCACTTTAGTGATCACTAACTTTATTAATTTGAGTATATTGTCAAATCTCAGTGTGTACCTCCACGCGTGCTGCTAGCACCATGGTCGAAGTATTTGTGGATGGGAAACCGGTGGAGGTGGAGCCTGGAACCACTGTCCTGCAGGTAAGATGCATCATCTTATTTCGCTGCAGTGTACTTTATACTGTTTTGTAGGTATAATATGTATTATGTGTTGCTTCAGAGTGTGCAGGGCAGTGTGGTGGCATTTGAATCTGGAAGGATGGCTGATGCCAAAGCTCTGGTCTCTCCGTGGCACCAACAACTTCTAAATTAGCCCCATAATAATAATAATAGAAGAGTTATTCACAGGTCAAGTCAGAATTTGAAAATAGGCCTACGTAACAAAGATTTAAAATAACTTAACATGCTGGGCGTTGGGTGGCTGGGTGATGTGACATAAATAATACTGTAGCTGGATATGTGTAGGTTATATCCCAATATACAAGATACATTGTGGTATAAAGCTGCACACAGGTTGTTTTCTGTGGTTTTTCTTGCAATGTTTGTGCTTATCAGTGGACAGTGACAGTACCCTGTAAATACACTCTAAAATAGAATATCTTCTTATGATCTGTATTGCATGCTTAACTCACAGATGTTACCTTTTTATTTAATTTTTACATAAAAACTGGTTTATTTCTTTGGCTCTTTTAATGTTAAATGAAATTTACTATAAATATGTCCAAGTTCTTTTACAACAACATAAATAATTAGGCTTAAAATTTAATTTTTACATAATAACTGGTTTATTTATTTGGCTCTTTAAATGTTAAATGAAATTTACTATAAATATGGCCAAGTTCTTTTATAACAACATAAATAATTAGGCTTAAAATTAAAGTGATATTAAGTGACAATTTGTTGATTCCATATATTTTTTTTATTTTTTTATATTTATTATGTATTTATATTTTTTAATACTTGGCAAATGAAAAGTTTGAGTTCCAGGTCTGAGAATGGATGTTAATAGTAACATTTTTTTAACATTAAACAGATGGGCCATGCACAGGGCGAGCCACATACTGTATTTCAGCCTGTGCAGTGCGGTAATGGCTGTGAAGGGATTGGAACAATCAGCAAAGAGGATGTGAACATTTTGTTGAATTTAAATACATTACAACATCATGCTTACTTTTAACAAGAATGTAATTTATAATGAGCTTTTGAATTATACATTTTAAAAAGCCAACACAGTAGCACACACCGCAGTAAATGTCAGATCAACCACCTAGTGGACTGAATAGTTTGTTGATTTTTCAACACCGTACTTAATGTTATGAGTTAAAGCAAATGTCTGCCTGCGGAGCTTGCACGTCAACCTTCTTGGAGTCATCCTTCTCTCTCTCTCTTTCTCTTTCAAAATCTTCCCAAACTTTGGACGTCTTTGGACGACATACTGTTTGATAAACAATTAAGTCACCAGCGCATCAGCCGTAAACACTGAAAAGACTTTTGATTTTTTTTTTTTCCACATTGACTAAAAGACCAATTATTTCTTGTCGACTAATGATTATTCCATAAGGGGGCAGCCTTAACATCTTGTCTCATCATGTGACGATATAACAGCGATCTATTTCCCAGCCCTACTTCGGTTGTCTTCTTTGTTCAGACCATGTGAAGTTACTTTCCAACTTTTCTCTGATTTGTCAGTCTGTGTTTCCTGACCTCTAGTTCTGTAAAGTCCAGGAAAGTTGTACAAATTAAAATACAATATCTCCTTTTTTAAAAGGTGGAATTCCTCAATCATTTATCTATTACAGGTGCAGGTCTGTAAAGGGCAGCCTGTGGGTCTGGATCTGGGTCGTGGTCCACCGTTTAATGATATCTGATGTAGATTCTGTTTATTTTCATGAATCAGCACTTTCCTGACAGGAATTTAATGAATTAATTGAGTGCAGGTTAAGAGTGCAATTCTTGATCCGATTACTTGAATTTGTGAGTGTAGCTTCACTGATATTATTTTATTTGGTTAATGTTGACTGATGTCTGTTTACTTTCCACCAGGCTTGTGAGAAGGCCGGAATCCAAATCCCCAGGTTCTGTTACCACGAGCGCCTCTCTGTGGCAGGAAATTGTCGCATGTGTTTGGTGGAGATTGAAAAAGCACCAAAGGTAAACTTTTATCAGTTTTCCTTCATACAAATTATGTTAGAAGCCAAAGACCTCAAAACTCAGATTGTATATGTATCAGGCTAGAATGCAGTCAGTAATGTCTTAAATGGTGTGTGTCCTCAGCCAGTCGCAGCGTGTGCCATGCCCGTCATGAAGGGATGGAACATCCTCACTAATTCAGAGAAAACACGTAAAGCAAGGTATGGCTTCAAGTATGCGTGGATTTTCTAAATAATCAAATGTAAACAGTCTACAGGAAATGTAAAAGAATAACTTGTAGAATCAGGGAAAAAAATGTCTAATTACATTTAGAGCAACTGAGTATTAAAAGATTAAAAGATTATACCCCAAAAAGCCATTTTTTGTAGTTCTTTTTTCTGTGTTCTCTTTTTGTGCCATCTTTAAAAAAAAAAATTTTAAATCACTATTACATTTCTATTTTTGTTGTTTGTATATTCTTTAATCAGGAATCATTATTGTTCATTCTTTTGTCTCACATCATTATTACAATAAAGCGTTACAAAAATGTGCAAAATGAGTTACAGCTTCACATACGAATTGCAGCTACTGAACTGTATTGTGAATGAGCTTAAAGATTGTGTGTGTTTGTGTCAATAGAGAGGGGGTGATGGAGTTCCTGCTGGCCAACCATCCTCTGGACTGCCCCATCTGTGATCAGGGAGGAGAGTGTGACCTGCAGGTTAATACAGGACATGTTAATGGCAGTAAAACAGGAAACTTAGCAGATTTAAATGTATAATTTTGTTAAATAATGCATGTCTGGCTCCCAGGATCAGTCCATGCAGTTCGGCTCTGACCGCAGTCGTTTCTCAGAAGGGAAGAGAGCAGTGGAGGACAAAAACATTGGGCCACTTATTAAAACCATCATGACTCGCTGCATCCAATGCACACGCTGTGTCCGGTGAGTACATTGGGACCGTGCTTTCCTCATATCTGTCAGAAAGAATGTGATAATAATAATAGTTTTTTTGTTTGTTTGTTTTTTTGCTAATGTCATTTCAGTTTTGCCAGTGAGATTGCTGGTGTTGAAGATCTGGGAACGACGGGAAGAGGAAACAATCTGCAGATTGGGACTTATGTGGAGAAAATGTTCATGTCTGAGCTGTCGGGCAACGTTATCGATGTGTGTCCTGTTGGAGCGCTCACCTCCAAGCCGTACGCTTTCACTGCACGGCCATGGGAGACCAGGTAGGAAGTGGTTTGTCACTTAAAGCAGAACTTTTTCTCTACGAAGCTACCCCTACAGTTTAGGAGTACATATTTTTATGACGCCACTGTAAACATCCATCCATCCATCGTCTACTGTTTGATCCTCACTGTCATGAAAACTCACTGCTGAAGCTCCGCACTCCCCTCTCCTGGTCTTGTGCATTTGTTTTCAATGGAGCTGGCAAACACAAGCTGTGGAACCATGTCAGTTCTGACGGAAGAACCATCAACCACTCACTGAAAACAAATGTGCTTGCTGGCTAGTATGCTAACATCTCTGCTAGCAAGCTCAAGAGGAACGGGCATGAATGACCCAAAATTGTCAAGCCTTTACAATAGCAAACATAGAGAACGAGCAAATACACATCAATGCAGAGAGTGCAATGGCAAGAATGTGAGATTGGCATCCTTTTCGCATGCTTCTGTGTTTTTCAAATCTTGCAAACGGTAAAAAAGCTGGTCCTATATTTACTCCAGTCAGACAGTCGTTTCTTCTTCCTTGCTTCCCCTGACAGCAGTTTTCTCTGCTTCTTTTTCACCACTTCTGCCATGAAAAGCCTCTCAAATAACATTATCACTGCCTTGATATTATAGCCTGTGTGTGTATGTTGCTCTGAAGCAGACTTGGTAAGACCTCCTTTTTCTGAGGACTCTGGGTTGGCAGACCTGATCTTGCAAGGCTGTTTTTCTGCTAACAGAGAGGAGCGAGTCTCCCCACAGCAAGCCATTTTACCATCACTGTGACTCCGAAGCTGTTTGTGTAATAATCCTGCATAATTCTGCTTTTTTTTTTTTTGTCCAACAGTTTCTTTTACTTTTATCTTCTGTCGTCTTTGCAGGAAAACCGAGTCAATTGATGTGCTGGATGCGGTGGGCAGTAACATTGTCGTGAGCACAAGAGGAGGGGAGGTGATGAGAGTCATGCCCAGGCTGAATGAAGACGTCAATGAAGAATGGATCTCTGACAAGACCAGGTGAGACACATGCCTTGCCCACATGTAGCTGAGTATCATTAAAAACTGAGCTTTTTCTTACATTTTGACCTTCTGTCCTCATGTCAGTGCCTTGTAACATATTATGGTGCGGTAGAAAAGACACTATTTTACATGTGACGTATGTCAGTGTGCCTGTTTTTTCCATCATGTTTCTCCTTTCCAGTCCTCTGCCCAGTTCTATATCTGGTGGGGTGAAAGTACAAGATTAGTTAAATGCTTCTCAAGACATAAAAACCTGGCTAAAATATAGGGATGGAAAAAATCGAAAAAAGCTTTATATCTTATCCATGAATATAAATTCTTGAAATGTGTGTTCCCCGAGGTTTTCATATGATGGTTTGAAGAGACAGAGGTTGACCCAGCCAATGGTGAAGGATGATTCAGGTCAGCTGACCCCCACCACATGGGAAGACGCTCTCAGTCGCGTCGCAGGAGCAGTAAGTGTCTCCCGTCTGTTCTTTTCTTTTCCTTATCATTATCATCTACTTTTGATAAGGAAATCATCTACTATCATTTGTGTGGAGGTATTTTATGCTGTGTTTCCATCATGGTACGGGTCGCTCTTTGACTGAAGAAATTACTTTTACCTGGAAAAATGCCTTTTAGCCACGTTAGCAGGATATGTAGACTTAACATTGTGGCGGTGCCACAGCAACGAACGACAACATTTTGTTCCTGCTCGGTTTGTGGCTGTTTGTCTCAACAAGATTTCATGCTCTGTGTAAGACAAGACTGCGATCATTAAGACAACACTGATCACAAGGGAGGGATGTTTTTCTGTCACCCAGTCAGCTGACTGTCGTGGGTGGAGCTGGTCTAGCTCCACGCTGAACTTACAGTAATAGGGAACATGTTCTGGGTTTAGACTGTCATGAGACAGGTTAGTTTTACCCTACTGATGATGTGTTGTTGCAATAGTAATGCTGCTTTTTATTATTTTATTCTGTACCCCAGGGGAATGGTAGGGGCTGGTTGTTTTGGTAATATTCATAATGGAAACAAAAAATGTGTACCATACTGGGCCAAACTGAATCGTTCCACTTGAACAAAACACAGTTTTAGTTATATCATCATATTTCAGCCCATATGCATTTAACATGTGTAAATATTGTGTGTATAGCTGCAGAGTGTGCAGGGCAGTGAGGTTGCAGCCATAGCGGGAGGGATGGCCGACGCTGAAGCTCTGATTTCCCTCAAAGACCTCCTCAACAGACTTGACTCAGAAAATCTCTGCACTGAGGAGGTCTTTCCTACGGCAGGCGCAGGGTAGGTAACTACTGGTGTTTTCCATTTGTTGTCAGAATTCCTGTGTAAGGACGTCCATTGAACTCAAATTTCCAACTTAGAACCTCAGAGGAAGGATTCCGAGATGGCTGCCACCATACAAAAACATCTTTCACTGTTAACAGACGTCTGTTGTAATTGTTTCACAGTAAATCAGTTGTACACATGGTACTGTTTAATTTTTTACCATAGACATGTTGCTACACTGTTTGTTGTGTTGCTATCGGCTGGTATTGCGTCTGTGTACATGTTGAGGATGTCACAGTGTGTTTCCCTCGATTTCTCTGCAGCACCGACCTCCGCTCCAACTACCTGTTGAACTCCCGCATCACTGGCATTGAGGAATGTGACCTGCTGCTGCTCATAGGAACCAACCCACGCTATGAGGCTCCGCTGTTCAATGCCCGAGTCAGAAAGAGGTGATCTCACATGCCCGTAGGCTGTCATTCTTTAATTTACTTCACTCAAAACTGTAAAAACAAAACAAAATATTCAACAAACAGAAGCAGAGGATGCCAAGATATCTTGACTGGAACTCTTTAATGTTGTACAAAAGCTGCACCTCTGTAGCAACTTTGGTTCTGTGAACCTCAACTGTGGAACTACGATTTTGTAATGCAAGCTAGAGCCTTCCTTGTTAAATTGTTGTGTTGCTCTGTTAAAATCAGGCAGTGACTACATTACGTATTTGGACTTGCTTGATTTAGTTATTTGTGACCATATTTGCTAGATGACTGATGGCGTTTTAAGTAACCAGCCTCCTCCCACCACTTCCTGTCTCCCCCCCCTTGTCAGCTGGCTTCATAATGAGCTGCGTGTTGCCATGGTCGGTCACAATGTTGACCTGAGCTACACATATGACCACCTGGGAGAGGACCCTTCAGTACTCAAGGAGCTGGCTAATGGCACACACCCCTTCTGTCAGGTAACACACACACACAGTGATGATGTTTAAAGAGGATTTCATGCAAGGTGAGTCATTGTTGTTTTGTTATCCCTTTACCCATCTGAAGGTCCTTTCAGCTGCCAAGTGTCCAGTTGTGGTCGTGGGCAGCAGCGCCCTGCAGAGAGAAGATGGAGCTGCCATTTTGAGTGCCGTCTCCACCATCGCTCAAAATGCCAGAACCAGCAGTGGAGTGGCGGAGGGATGGAAAGTCCTCAATGTCCTGCACAGGTACAAGCTTTTAAAGTATGATGTGCAGTACTGCGAAAAAACATTTGCCTCGTTCTCATTCCTTCCTTTTCTTTTTGCATATTTCTGACACTTTCTGACAAATTTTAGACAAAGATAACATGAATAAATACAAAATGCAGTTTTTAAATGATGATTTCATTTATTAAAGGAACTTTAATAAAAACTTATCCAGGCATACCTGGCCCTATGTGACAAAGACATTGCCCCCTAAACCTAATAACTGATTGTACCACCTTCTGTGGAAACAATTGCAATCAGGTGTTTGTGATAACTGGCTTCCACATCACTGTGGAGGAATCTTGGTCCACTCTTCTTTGCAGATTTGTTTTAATTCAACCACCTTGAAGCATTTTTGAGCATGAACGGCGTGTTTATTTTCATGCTAAATCTGATTGAAGTCCAGACTTTGACTAGGCCACTTCACAACCTTCTTAGTTTTTTTTTTTTTTTTTTTTTTTTAAGCCGTTCACAGGTGGACTTTCTGGTGTGTTTCGGATCATTGTCCTGATGCATCACCCAAGTGCACTTGAGTTTGAGGTCATAAAGTGATGGACATTTTCCTTCAGCATTTTCTGGTAGAGAGCAGAGGTCATGGTTCCATCAATTGTAGCCAGCGCTCCAGTTCCTGAGGCAGCAGAGCAGCCCAGACCATAACACTACCACCACCATGTTTGGCTGTTGGTATAATGTTGTTTTCATGAAATGCTGTGTTGGATTTAATCCAGATGTATGGGGACACCCACCTTCAAAAAAGTTCTTTGTTTTTGTAATTTCCCAAAAGTCTTGGGGATCATCAAGATGTTTTTATGGTAAATGTGCGATGACCCTTTGTATTCTTTTGATTAGCAATGGTTTTGTCCTGCATCTTTCGTATTACTGGGTCATAACCATTGACCTGAACTGAGGCAAGTGAGGCCTGCTGTTCTTTAGATGATGTTCTGGGTTCTTTTTGACCTCCTGCTTAAGTCGTTGATGTGTTCTTGAAGTATGAAGTTCTTGAGAAATATGCAAAAATGGAAGAAAGGGCAAATTCTTTTTCATGGCACTGTACATTTACAGGCTGTCCACATGAAAATTAGTGTAGTTGAATCCACCCAAATTATATTGTTATTAATTATATTACAAGTTATAATTTCAATTTTTTTTTTTCTAAACGGGTCCTGGGTGGGAAAATCTCAAAATGCCACCATTACGTTTTCATGTGTACAACAAATGCCAATCTTGTCGCCTCCATTGACGAAGATTGTTTGGTCTTTTCACTTTATGTGAACTTATATTTTCTGTAGTCACCCTGGCTTTCTTCAGTCTGTCTCTGTTTCTGTGATAGCATACATTGTAATGTTTACTTATTCGAATAAAGCTTAGATAACTTTTTTACACTGTGCACAAGCTCAACGTCGTCTTCTCCAGTCTTGGTGTAGCAGTGGTACAGTGCCACGTACAGGCCTGGCATATGTACTACAGCGTTTAGAGTTGTTCTAGGGTTTTTTTTGTTTTTGTTTTTTTTACCTGAAATGATGATATTTTTAGAGAAAGCTTTTTCAAAGCGACTAAGAAAAAAAGACATCTCCTGCTCAAACTGCACTGTGTATGTATTCATAGAGTGGCGAGTCAGGTGGCAGCACTGGATCTGGGCTACAAGGCTGGCGTAGAAGCAATCAGGAAAAATCCACCCAAAGTCCTGTTCCTGCTGGGAGCTGACGCCGGCTGCATCACCAGAGCTGACCTCCCTAAAGACAGCCTCGTCATCTACCAGGGTAGACACTCTCATACACTCCCTCGAAAAAGCTTCACATATTTAATAGAGGAATAAATTGATGTACATCCTCAACCTCTTCAGGTCACCATGGTGACGTAGGAGCGCCAATGGCTGACATCATCCTACCTGGCGCTGCGTACACAGAGAAAAATGCCACTTATGTGAACACTGAAGGAAGGAGCCAGCACACCCGGGTGGCCGTCACTCCTCCTGGAGCAGCCAGAGAGGACTGGAAGATCATCAGAGCTGTGTCTGAAGTATGTTACTCACCAAGCAGAAGACACTAAAGGCACTTTTCCATTATACAGTTGTAGCAATACTCGGCTCTACTCAACTCAACTTGACTCTACTAGGTTTTTTTTGCTTTTCCATTAGGGATAGTACCTGGTGCTTTTTGTTTGTTACCTGCTCTGGTGAGGTTCCAAGCGAACTGAGATTATGCCAGCCACTGAGTGGCAGAGAGTGTTGTCACTGAGCAACGTAAGAGCGAGTCGTCTTTCAACTTGACGGTTGTGGGTTTGAGTTCTGGCTCAGCTAGTGTACATGTTGATGCGTCCTTGGACAAGACACTTAACCCCACATGGCTCCTGAAAGCTGTGCCGGCAGTTTGTGAATGGGTATGAAAGCGCTACACATCAATGCGCTGTGTGAAAGTGTGAGTGAGTGGGTGAATGGCAAAAACTGTAGTGTAACGCAGCGTTGAGTGGTCATCAAGACTAGGAAAGTGCTATATAAGTACAAACCATTTACTGGAAGAGTCATGAGAGCTACATCTAGCACAATAATCAGACCGAACAATGCCGAACTGTAGATTAGTTCAAGACTTAAACGTTCCAAAACATGCGTTAATCTCCATTAACAAGGAAAGTTCTAAAATCTCAATATTTAACAGAGTCATCCGTCGTATTTATCAACAGTGCTTCCGAAATCTGGCGATTGTGAGCTGAATCATAACCCATCCAGCTGTGCTCCAGGTTACTGACTGTGTCAGACGAGTCATTGCCTGTCACTACTTTGTGGGTTTGTGTCGCCTATAAAATGACATAACAGCAGTTTCCAAAGCTGTGCTATGACAACCCCACCCACGTTGAGGAGGTCCTGTGAAGTAACGACGTGCCTGATACCAAACCGTGTAGAGTCGCGTCGAGTAGAGCTGAGTATGTAGTTGAAAAGTGCCATAACATAACACCATTTGACCACAGAAATGTGTCCATGTCTTCACAGCTGGCTGGTGTCACTCTTCCCTATGACTCTCTTGACGAGGTGCGGTCCAGACTGGCAGAGGTTTCTCCTAATCTGGTCCGTTATGACGACGTGGAAGAGGCGAACTACTTCAAACAAGCAAATGAACTTGCCACGGTACATACATGACACATACCCAAAACCAGGTTAAATACGGATTTAAATACATTTTTTAACCAGTTTGAATGGGTTGAATTAGCATGAGCAACGGTGACGGTGGCAGAGCAAGCCCTCATTTAACTTTAAGGTTGTGGGTTAGATTCCCGGCACCACTAGTCAACATGCTGATGTGTCCTGGCAAATCACTTGACCCCTCCTTTATCTTGATGGTTGTTCCAGCTTTATGTGAATGAGTATGAAAATGTGTGATAGAAAATGCACTGCACGTAGATAATGTGTACGAATGTGAATGGTTGTGAATTACGGATGACACTACACCACTTGTACTTCATGTCTGGTACCAATATCATAAACTGGAGTATGTACCAATGCCAATGGATATTATATTCATATCATGACATGAGACAACATTTTGTATAATGTCATTTCTTAAAGTAAAAGCTGCTACACTGATAATTATCATATTTTGAATAAATTAGTGAAATACACGAAATATTTAATTATTTTAAATATCCATTTAACATTAAAAAGCCAAAGAAATAACCAGGTGTATTTTTTACAGTGTATTGTCACTCCCCGTTGAGAAGCACAAACATCTAAAAAGAAAATCTTTTATAAGCCAGATCACCCAACCTTACCAACACTATGACACACAATCATTTCTGTCTGCTGGCATGTAATGAATGTCTGTGGGAAGCTCACATTTTTACAACTTGGCAAAGAGCTCAATATTTATTCATTTTTTTATTATTTCATTATATGTCACTTAACTAGTAACTTAATTTTCACTCGCTGTTGAATTCAAAGGTGGTTGAATTAAAATATTAAATAACAGTAACCACTGTCAATGAGATTTATGGTGATGGCATGTTTGTGATTTTACAATTCATACCGCAGTGAGAAGCACACACTAATTTAAGTGTGAAAGAGGCTGCTCACACACACACAGCATGAGCATGGTTTTTCCAGACTTTTAATTCAGTGTCCTCACTGTTTCAGGCAGTGAAGCAGGAGCTAATAGCAACCCCTCTCATCCCACCTCAGCTCACAGTAAAAGACTTCTACATGACAGGTATGTGTGTTTTATTGCAACCGTTTGCACACAAGTTCAAAATAAAGGCTTAACTTGTGATCCTCGCTTCCCTCCCTGTGTCCAGACTCGATCAGCAGGGCCTCGCAGACGATGGCCAAATGTGTCAAAGCCGTCACAGAAGGAGCCGCTGCGGTCGACGAGCCATCAGTTTGCTGAACACCCCCCCGCTTCCTTGCATACGGACGACAACAAATTCTCATCGCTGCAAAACTCTCAACCAGCTCGGCATCGTTCCCTTAAATTAAAGTTCTTTTCCTTAATGCTTGTTGTACACGCTTAATTTGTTTTCAGTTTTGTGGAATAATTAAACCTGGGAGTCATATGAAATATAAATAAAATCTTAATAAATGTCTTTACTCCAGTTCAGTGGTTTTCTGTCACTGTGTTTGTCCTCATGAGAAGAACTTATTTTGGGTGCCTTGCTACTTTTTTTTTAAGCCCCTTTTGCCCCATAAAAACTGTTTATGTGTCTTGAATGGATCCAGAAGGGAACAGTGATGTCTGGTGTTGGACACGGCCCCCAAACAAATTGCTCGTTCCATGTACTGTTCCCAAAGGAAGAGGGAGAGAAAGACACACACAGAGCTCTTAAAAGGAAACACAAGCACAAGAGAAGACGCTCTCATCCCTTCCTACCGCGTCTGCTCAGTGTCTGAGTCTGAAAGCTCCATATCTGGAATTCATTTCCTCTTAAAGGTCAGTATTAATAGAAACCTGTTTGTGCTTTTAGTTCCATACCTCGGTATACATGTGTATGTAAATATGCTGCCACTGATCTTCCTCTGCTCCTCACTGTAGGGCTTTAATGTGGGGATGGACAGAGACGCCGATGGGGGACTAAGAGTGGACGCGACAGGAAAATGGTTCCAGTTAAACTCCTCATTCTTGGAGCTCAGAACACTGGGAAAACAGGTGAGATGACACCGAAGGATGTGAGAAGCCTCTGGAAAATGAATCCGCCATAGGTTAAGTTTAGGGTTACATTTTGTTTTTGCTTAATCTGGAAGTCGGTTTTTATAGATAAGTAGATCAAACAGAAATTTAAAAAAAAATTTTTTTAAAACGATCTGATCTAAGTAATGGTCTAGACTGCTTTTCTAATCTAATGTATTATGGCTTTAGTGGTCTCAGATGATGAAATCAAAACCTTTTATTTGAATGTAGTAAATACTCAAAATGATGGCCATTTGAACAGGTATGAACCAGATTTATGGCGTGTTCATATGTCCATATTTGATGGTAATAACAGACTGTGTTGCTGCTCTGTAAGGTCATGGTATGTTTACAGTGCAGCAAAACAGTCTACATTATGATTAGACTTATGATTATTATTACAGTGCAGCAACTGTAAGCCCACGAATAATAATGTCTGTGAAGATTTTCAGCTTCTTCAGTTTTGAAGAAGCCTCTTGGTTGTCCAGTTGCCTTTGTTTACTACACTTTTGGATACGAATAATAATCATGATAAGTTAATGTGTATAGGACCTTTTTAAAAAAAAAAAAAACAGCTTGCAGCGTGCTTTTACTAATTAGATCAATATAAGCCAACCAAGATGACTGACAAGAAACAAGAGTAACAAAAAAAGTATAATAATTCCAATAAAAGATTTAAAATAAATAAAGAAATTGAGGACAAAGTGCTCTTGCCTTTGCAGCAAGAAGGAACAAGGGCCTTTCTGCACAGAGTTTGCATGTTCTCCCCGTGTATGCATGGGTTTGCTCCGGGTTGGTCATGTTGTTGGTCCCTCAGTCCAACAACATGCAGATTTAGGGATTAGGCCAATTGGACACTCTAAATTGCCCATAGGTGTGAACGTAAGAGTGGATGGTTGATTGTCTCCATGTGGCCCTGTGATGGACTGGCGACCCATCCAGGGCGTGACCCCGCCTCTCACCCTATGTCAGCCGGGATTAGGCACCAGCGGCCCCCACAACACTCATGTGGAGGATAAAGTGGTGGATGATGAGTGAGTACGATGTCAATGTAAAGGGTCATGATCGGATGTGAGCAGATGGATTCGAGTAGGAAGGTCCAGAGAACGCCAGAGTTCGCGTGGAAAGTGGCGGGAGGAATTGGACTAACTGCTTCTGCGATATGCTTGCACGTTTGTAATTCATGTGCTGAGGGTCAAGTGAGTGGAACGAGCCCTTTTAAAAGCGGCCTCCCTCATGGAAAGCGTGTCCTCAAACACCAGACACACAAGCCAAACAAGCCTCACTCGTCCAGACGCCTTCCACTCGAACACGGGAAGCATTTGTTTTTAGTCTCAAAGTTGAACGTAATGACTGCATTAATGTGCAATTGTGTAAAAAAATAAATAAATACATATATTTGCACATTAATACAGTCAATATAAAGATATGGTCTTGCATTTTGAACATCATCATATTGTATTGTATCATGTATGTGATGACTTTTCTTAATATATAAACTATATATATATATATAGAGAGAGAAATACAAAAAAATATATTATGAATTAAATATTGTTTGTTGATTTAAAAAAAAATGCATAGGATTTACAAAATTGTTTAGAAAATTAACACCTCTTTGATAATCCTACTTACTTGTCCATGTTTGTAATTTTGTATCTCGATATATGTTGCATAAAAAAAAATGTTGATTTTTTTAAAAGCCATATTGCCCCAGCCTTACTTTCATATGTTTAAAAAAAAAAAAAAAAGTATGATTTTATTTATGTATTTACAGCCTATTTTCTGTCTCCAGCGCTGTGTGTTCGTTTCATAACCAGACGCTTCATCGGCGAATACGACCATAAAAAGGGTGAGACAGTAAACAGTGTAGACATGGAAAAGAAAACGACTGGATTCATGACTTTACTCCTGCTCCTCCATCACAGACGTGACCTACAGATGCAGTCGGCTGGTGGACCAGGAAGCTGTTGATCTGGAGATTCTGGACTTGGCTTGCAAGGTAAATGTTAAACAAAGAAGGTATGATTTCCAAGACGGACTACTACTTTACACAATACATTATCCTCTTCAGGAGAGTGCTGTGGCTTCGCTGGACGCATCTATCCGATGGGCTGACGGCTTCCTGCTGCTCTACTCCATCACGCATCGCCTCAGCTTCCTGGAGGTCCCGCCACTCAAGAAACTCATCGACCAAACCAAACAGAGTCTGGGTAAGGAGTGGGGAAAGAGGGCGTTGACCTTTCTGTCACCCCACACAAGTCTCCTCTGTCATGATGCCACATGCAGCGGGTTGCAGCTGAGTATCTCTCCTCTTACCTCATCAAAAACATGGTGGTCCAAGATGGCAGCCTCTGTGGAGAAGGCATGCTCCTGATGGACTTAGACTGCACTTTATAGGTCCCTTTGGGACGACTCCCTCAGGGAAATTGAATTTCCAGTGGCACACAGTGAAAAAAGAATACAATATAAGATAAACAATAGACTCTATCCAAATATACGGTACTGTGCATAAGTCTTAGGCCACCACCAGCTTTGTTTAGATTGAAAAGATGTGACTATAGTCTTCAGTCTTCTACTATATGATCAACCTGTCAGTGAGTTGAACTTGTGCAACATGTGTATGTAATGCTCCAACATGTCTGGAGTAAACCAGGTATAATAGACCTTTTTCACAGCAGCTATTTGTTGCCATGAAATAGTAGGAGAAACACAGGTTTGACCAATAACATTAGGGTTCCATTCCAGGTTTTAAAGAGCCATGGTTGTGTTATTGTTCAAGTGGAAATGTAGGTCACACTGAATATTTCATATTATAGAAGCATTTTTGTTGAAAAAGATGTTATTTTCAAACTGCATATGTGTTTCTCCATATTTTCAGGATGTGTTCCAATAAAGTGATTGAGAAATAATTGTACAGTATGGTCATTGTAGCGTCGCTGAAACAACACATCTAATGGTGGCCTAAGACTTATGCACAGTACTGTATACAAGTAAACATTGACAGTTCATTTAAAATAATGCACTTAAACGATTGATGGGGTTATAGCACAGAGAAGGAAAGAAGAAGAGTGTCCAGATTATTAGTTTACAGTGTTTAAGTTCTCTTAAATCTATTTCCTCCTCCCTCCCCCATGTGAGGAGTTGTAGAGCCTGATGGCATGAGGGACAAAGGAGATCTTGAGTCTGTTTGTCCTGCACTTGGGAAGGAGCAGCCTTCCGCTAAACAGGCTCCTCTGGTTGCTGATGACGGTGTGCAGGGGGCGGCTGGCACTGTCAATAATGTCCAGCAGTTTGTCCAGTGTCCTCCTCGTCACCAGTGAGTCCAGCTTCGTGCCGACGGCAGAGCCTGATCGGTTTGTCCAGTCCGGATGTGTCCTCCTTAGAGATGCTGATGTCGGTGTTTGAATGGCTCGTTCTGTGCTAATGAACCAATCCATACATTCCGCACACAATATATACATGGTATAATTAATAGGAAGTAATTTTCACCTAAATCATACACACCAGACCTTTTTTTAAAGGTGTTCAGGTACGACACACGGCGACTATAATTGGACTCGCTCGTCGTCGTCGCTCCCACTTCTGACTTCCAAGTTCCTTGGAAGTTTCTGACTTCCATGTTTGGGAAAGGGAGGGATGTTTGTTGTTGTATCTGTGGTCTCACCATTAAATGACATAAAGATAAAGGGTGGATGCCTAAAATAAATACATACACTACCGTTGAAAAGTTTGGGGTCACCCAGACAGTTTTGCGTTCTCCATGAAAACTCACACTTTTATTTATCAAATGAGTTGCAAAATGAATAGAAAATATAGTCAAGACATTGACGAGGTTAGATGGAACCCACAAATGTGATGCTCCAGATACTCAACTAGTTCAAAGGAAGGTCACTTTTATAGCTTCTCTAAGCAGCTAAACTGTTTTCAGCTGTGCTAACATCATTGCACAAGGGTTTTCTAATCATCCGTTAGCCTTCTAACGCTATTAGCAAACACAATGTACCATTAGAACACTGGAGTGATGGTTGCTGGAAATGGGCCTCTATACACCTATGTAGATATTGCATTAAAAACCAGACGTTTGCAGCTGGAATAGTCATTTACCACATTAACAATGTATAGAGTGTATTTCTGATTAGTTTGATGTCATCTTCATTGAAAAACAGTGCTTTTCTTTCAAAAATAAGGACATTTCTAAGTGACCCCAAACGTCTGAACGGTAGTGTACATGTATATTAAAAATATTTCTGGGTGTTGTACTGAAAGTGTACTGCAAATTTTACTGTTGTTGTCACAGATATCTGTCTATTGTCATCACACACACACAGACAGACGGTGGACAGGACACAGACATGGCTTTCTTTGCTGTTGTTGTCCTTGTCGTGTGTGTGTACCTGGTATTCCTTATGTTGTGGGGACCTGCACTGCCAGTGAAAGCTTTGGACGCACTGTCTCATTTCATTCATGGTCCAAAGGTGTCAAACTTTTGACTGGTTGTCTAAATCTGTTTACACAGTCACATTATGGGCAAAAGATCAAGCCCCTATAATGTAAATTACTACATTTTAAGATGAAGACATGTTTTAAAGTTAGGCAGAGATTAGATTAAGGTTAAAGTAAGTCTCTAGGAAATGAATGTAAGTCAATGCAATGTCCTCTGAAGTCATGCAAATCTCTCTCTGTGTGTGTATAGTGGTTCCTACAATGCTCATAGCCAACAAGTTGGATCTGGAAATCGGGCGTGAGGTGACAGCAGAGGAAGGACAGGGCCTCGCCGAGGCATTAAGGTTTGTATACATAATGTTGTATTATTGTATTCCATTTTCCTTGGCATTGTGGCAATAGTAAGCACAACCCCAGTTCCAAAAAACATTGAGATGCTGTAGAAAAAAAACAGCAATGGGGGGAAAAAATGTATTATTTGTAAAATTCCAAACCCATATTTTATTCCCAGTAGAACATAAACAACTTATCAGATGTTGAAATTCAAAATCTCATTTGAATCTCAACAGTGAATGTTTAGCATTGTGTAACATCCCCTCTTCTTTTAGCAACTGTCTGTAAACGTCTGGCAAGTGAGGAGACCAGTTTGGAGTTTTAGGAAAACAATGTTGTCTCATTCTGGTCTGATGCACGATTCTTGCTGCTCAACAGTCCTGGGCCTTTGTGGCCGGATTGTTGGTTTCATAATGCACATAAAGCATGTTTTCTGTTGGTGAAAGGTCTGGACTGCAGACCCAAGTGACACAAATCCAAAACAGATGCATTTGACAACTAATTGACTCTGACACAGTGACAAACGGCATCTAAAAATTGTGGAACCGTTGCAGAAAACTGTTCCTCGATGTGAAATTGCAAACACTCTGTTAAGATGGCCGTGTAGCGGCTGGATTTAAACAGGAGGCTTGAGGCAGAGGTTAGGTGCAGACCAACCAAGGTGTTTATTTCACCCACACAGAACACATGAGTAGCCCATGGACCACATGGGTCCTGACAGTCTTCCTGTTAGATTGAGAATGGCAGTCTTATATAGCCTGCCATTGGCCACACCCTCGACCCACAACACAGTAAGGGGACGAACCAGCCTCCCCTTAACTTATACAATACATGAAACAACACAAATAAATAAGAATATAGTAACCCACATAAATAACAAACAGTTTTTAAGTTGATTAACATGTATACATCAATTTAATACAGATATTTAACCAACCTAACACCAGTTTAAGAACCCCAAGCACCCCTACATCAATCATAAAATGGTGCCTCCCAGAACCTTTAAAATGGCGCCGAATACTTTGGTGACTCTTTTAGCCTGAACACCCTGAAAGAAAGGCCACAAGGTAAGTAACATTAAACATTACTGCACAAGTTTTACTACAGCTATGTTTTATGTCAAAATATTAAATAAGGACAAATGTTTCTCTTGCAGGGTCAGACTTCATCTCCTCAGCCACACAACAACCACATGTTAACCAAATAAACACTCCATCCACACCTGTGCCTTGTTCTTTTATACATTTGTGCTCAATTCATTCATCACACACACCAACAGAACAGTAATGAAAAGTATCTTCATTGCACACTCTGAAGATCCCGCCATCTACAGGGTATAAGACCATCAAAAGCTTCAGAGAGTCAGGTGGAAATCTCTGTGCGCGAGGGACAAGGGACAACATTCCTTCCCTAAAACTCTCCTCACTTCAGTAGAGAATCACGCCTGTTTTTAATGCAGTGGCACTGTAGCAAACCCCGGGCCAGATAATGGTGAAGCGTACTGATGTTTCCGAAAGGTTTATTAAACATAGATTCACTCTCCTTTCCATGTATTTTCTTCAGAAAACACCGTGAGAGCTAAAGGATAAATTAAAAAAAATAAGGTAAGCTTTTACAGATAATATAAAACAAAATAAATAAAACATAAACAGTCACACAATCTGGAGCTATGCCCAACCTAGCTTAAGTGCACATGCAGAGAACCAGTGCAACTTTTCCTCACAACTAATGTGGCCTAAAAACAAAGCACAGACACTTCTTTGATAAAAAATTATAATCATTTAACAAACATAAACATCAGTAAAAAGAACGAAAATAATACCTTGTTCCTATTCCAGCCAGGTGCTAAATTGTAAGCACTGAAGCAACGAATGAACACGGATTTCACCTTCTTCTGTTAAAACATAAATTGCCGTCTGTTAGACTGGTGACAGGAAGTCTTTTACAGGAAGTACTTCAAAATAAAGGTTTGAGACAACAGGTGTCATTTAACAAATTAAAAGCTCAAAACAGTTAATCAACATAATTATAAAGGGAACTTAAGTATCATTTACAGGCACCTCAGCGCCTCAAGATCACCAGCATCCAGTTTTGACCGTCGGCCTTGTCTCTTGCGCACAGAATTCCACCCGATTCTCTGAATCTTTTGACGACGTTGTACACTGCAGTTGGCGGGATCTTAAAAGCCTTTGCATTTCACACTGAAGAGCATTGTTTGGAAATTATTCCACAAGTTTTAAACGCAGTTTGTCGCAGACTGGGGAATCTCTCCCTCTTTGAAATGCTCCTTTTTATACCCAGTCTTGTTACTGACCTGTTGCTGATTTTACCTAGTTAGTTGTCAAATGCTCCTCCAGCTGTTTCTGGTTGGCGCCATTTATTTTTGTTACATTACTTGTTGCCTCTGTTCCAACTTTCTTTTGAGATGTGTTGCTGACAAGTTCAAATTCAAAATGAGCTAATATTTTTCTTGAAATGGTAAAATGTCACCGTTTCAACACCTGACATGTTATTTATGTTCTACTTTTCATTGCGTTGCATGATTTTTTGCACACTTTTTTTTACACTATCTGGGAATTGCGGTCGTAGTAGAATGCCTTTTGATTTTATACATTCAAGTCCACAAAATGCCTTTATCCTTTTAAAATGTACATATTTCCTTGATTAAGTCCTGTCAAATACAACCTGCTTGTTCCTTGGAGGATGCAAAGCTGGAAATATCGTAAAACTGACTTTATCTATATTTCTTTTTTCATTTGTCTTGTATATATATTTTTTTTTATTAACATTAGTGTTTGTTCATCTTTTTTTTCTGCTTATATGTGTGGTAAGGTGTGGTTTCAGGGAGCTGTCTGTGGCCGAAGCTGCTTCAGCTGTGGAGGCAGCAGTGCTTCAACTCATCAGGCATTTATAATTATTATTATTATTATTATTATTATTATTATTGTTATTATTTTTATTTAAATCTCTGTTCATGTGTAGCGTTACACAGACTGTGGTGATGTAGGTGATTGCCTGTCAAGGTATTTCCTACAAAAAGCCTTTTGCATTGTAAGCCAAGACGAAATGGTGAGCAGACTAAACTGCAATTAATTTAAATAAGCATGCTGTAATTTAAAGATTTAGTTGATTACAATGCAATACAGCTTACGTAGAATGAAAGCATGGGCAATTACCACCAAATATCTATATACTGTTTAAAATGATGGAGTAACAGTAATACAATTTTTAAACATTTTTAAAAGACCAAAAATATTCATATTTTGCGTTTTTTAGGTTTCTCAGTCAGGAGAGTCAAATTGAGCGTCAAAAACCTTTTTTCTGAAATTATGGAGTGCACAAAATAGACCCAATTTATTGTTAAAAAAAGTTATAATTATATGCTGTAAAGGTTAAATATAAATATATAAAATAATGGAATTGAAACAAGCAAACAATTTATTTTGTTTTCACAGTAACTATGTTTTTTTTTCCCTCTTCCTTTTTTGATCATATATTTCAATCACACTCTATATACACATAATTTGAGTGCATGATGTATAAAGAAAAGCGGACATGAGGGAAAACATACAACAAAACAACGTATATATATATATAAATATATATAGTATACTGTATATAAAACACATTGACATACAAAACAGCAACAACATGAAATATTTTCAATTCGACAGATGTTATAAATGATATTATCGCTTAAAATCTCATAATTAAAATGTCTAACAAACCTTCAAAAAGTTTTTTTCAGTTTACCAATGAGAATTCAGAAACATGAACTGAAATAAATACCTAAATATCATTAACAGATTATTCTCAATGTCCTCATAAACACCATAAAAGTACATGTGCAACAGTGTTCTACAGGCAGACAGAGGTAATATGTTTATTGTGTCCTGTCAGGCTGGTGTTGGATCAGCAGCGCCCGCTGCCTGACCGCCGCTCCTACATGCTGAGCGTCCGGCACGCTCTCACAAGGAAACTGACCCGATCCAAGACTATGCAGTGGTAAAGGCAGCAGGCAAATCAAGTAGCTTCAGTGGATCCAGTCTCATGGATTCATGGATTCTAGCACTGCTGCACTGTCCCTGCAGCCTTCTTTGTCGTGTTTTGTCTTCCAGTAGAGGGCATCACAATCATTTCATTCTTTCATGTGGCCAAATGTATGTGGACACTCAGTTCAGTTTGGTGTGGAAGAACCACGGCCTCATGAAAACTCTCCACAGAAGAGTGAGAGGATGATTGAACAGTAGATTCATGGCTATTTGATTATTATTATTATTGTTATTACTTTTTAGTGTCGTCACTGAGAACTATATTTGCTTGTCATGTTACTGTGTGTGTGCTCACTATTGTCTCCCCTGTCAAGTACGGAAAAGGATTAGGGCCACGTGTGTATTTTTTCAAAATCAAATAAAGCCAGACTTTAGTTAAAACAATTATTTAGGTTTTATTTGTCATATTTGTTTCACATGCACGCTGCTTATCTACGTTGTTACGCTGTTTTGTGTGCGTAAAATACACAAATACACCGATTTCGCAAATAGGAAGTGGTAAACTCAGGGGTGACTTTACTTCCAGTTCCAACTAACAACTAACAACCAACGCTGTTGGTAGCGCATTTGTGTTCCTGACTTCTAAACTGGAACACAGTGAACTTGGGGGGGGGGGGGTGACATCACTCCCAGTTCCAACTCCCAGTTAAAATGGAACAAAGCATTACTTCCAGACTGATGGAATGGCAGTGAAAGTATAATGTCGTGTTCACACGGGACACGCTGCGAATTTGTCACATACAAAGCCAATGCACAGACTCCATTTTCCCGTCAGCCGGGCCAACAGACGTGCATCTCTCGTGCCCGTCGCTCAAGTTGAACATTTTTCAAATTTTGCCAAAAAATCTCGCTGATGCGATGGCCAATCAGCAATGAGCAACTCTCCAGACGTACTTATGAACGACCAGACTCCACTCGTAATTGCTGTCTGTGGCACAAGTTGCCACAAACACCCTGTCTTTTGTGGAAACGTCTGCAGGGAAGAAACCGCCGTCTTGGGCGGTTTTGCATGACGAGCGGCTAACTTGATGAAAAATGATCCAATCAAAACGATCCCGGGGCGCGACAGGCGCGATGGGCACGGCGTCCGGTGTGGACACGGTATAACAGCTGCATTAGAGAAAGGAACTAACCCTGGTTCTCTGAGGCACGAGTGAGGTAGTGAGATGGCCAAAAGAGTGTTGGAAGTGAGCCTGCGACCCAGGGTAAATATCGCCGAGCCTTGCTAGTGTCAAAAGCACTGCTTGTGTTTTGGTGACAAAAGTTACACACTAGAGCTTTAACGAAGTGACCATAAAGTTACAGTAGGAGTCCAAACTATGGGCATCCAGGACATTTTTTTTTAAAATAGATATTTTTTTATAATTAAAAACCACAACTTTTGATTTAATGGTCATCATTAGGCAGACTGCGTGAGTTTATATTCACATTCATGTGAAATGTGGTGGTGTGGATGCCAGTGCTCCTCTCGTGCCTCAAAACTGAGCTGTAGACGCACGGTGAGGGTCAGCCGGGGATGATGACAGCAAGCACTGGTGGCAGTGACATCACTGTGGTCACCACGGCAACAAAAGGTCAGTTCCCCATGACACCGCGTCACCACCCTAAGAATAGGGTGGTGAGTCACAGTTGCATCGTCACACCAACAGCCAATCGGGGAGTTGTCTGTCAAGGCGTGCATCAACACATGTGCAGCCAATCAGGGAGCGGATATACAGTAATATATATAATACACGAATCACAGTCTCAGCTGGGATTATCAGTTTGTTTACACAATGCCAGATCAATTTATGAAACGCGAGTGTGAGTTATAATCTCTCCCCTTGTTTTTTCCGACATGCATCAGAGAACTATGGTGGCCTTTGTAGCCCAGAAAGGAGTAATATGCATTGTAATGCTGTGTTACTTTTACATCACAACTTGTTAGTTGGAACTGGGAGTAACGTCACCACCGAGTTCACTGCTTTCCATTTGCAAAGTTGAAGAAAAGATTATTAGGCTAGCAGCTGATAACAATGCTCTACATGGTATTTTGCACTCATAAAACCAGAGTGGCAACATGTTTACGGTTTAAAAATGAAACCGTATTATGTGCAGGACTGATTGTATGTGGAAACCAGTCGCCTCCAGCTGCTGCAGAAATACTGTATAATATATATATATGTATAATCTGGATGACTGAGAACCTTCACAGGTTAAAAAGAGTGTCATTAACAGTAAAAGTAGCAGTATATCTTGGAATCCTATAATGAGGTTGTTTTGACTACAAATGGAATTCACCAAAAACACACGCTGTAGCTGGTTTGTCCTTTCAAGTGCAATGCAACTTAAGCCTCATTTTCTGCTATCTTTATGAGCACCAATTTCATTGTTCTCACCATCGTCGCCGTGGAAATACAAAGACCTAATTTTATGACAATATGACACTCTATTAACTATGCATTATATATCTGTAAGAGCTTCCTTTTTTTTTTTAATTTGTGTGTGTAATTCACTTATGTTTTGTCTCACTGTATCCAAAATTAAGGGGCAATTGCTAATAAAGAATTTTGCAACCTGGATTTTAAAAGATCTTTTTTTCCCCCTAAAAACAGAACAAGAACAAAATATTATTAAAAATTAAAAAAAATACATTATTCATTCAGTCATGTCAGTTGTGATTGGCCGGTGACAACAGATAATCAGTATGCTGTTTATAATGTGACCTGACAATAATGTATGTAATACTGTAATATATATATATATTACAGATATGTTATAATAATCTTTTAAAAAAGAAAAAAAATCAAAAAATCAGCTATGTAAATTTACTATATAATGAATTATATGAATATAAAGAACTGTCCATTGTGTGAGTGGTACAAGCCATACATTTGGGCTTATCTTTATCCTAGACATCCTTTACCTTTCAAGGTGAATTATAATATGTTAGGTGACACCTGCTGTGGTTAGTGGAGCGTTAGTCCCCAGTTACACTCGCGCTGGTGTGTGAGAAGGAAAAAAGAACAGAGACACCCTGTGCCTGAAAGTAGGACATCTCTGTAAACTGATATTCGAAAGGCGAAAGGGCACATCACTGCAAAAACAGTCCCGCAAAAAATAAGCCAGATATATGTCGGGATGTTTGACACTAACCCTGTTTATATAATGATGGTGGCGCTAGAACTATAAGGGTAATGCTGAATTCTGCAGCTGGATACAGAAATGAGCAAAACATTCTTAAACTGATTTAAATTATTTTGCCAATAATTTGCCAATGATGGAAGCAAGCCAAAATAATTTAAAATAACATGTAAATCTGGCTTTAAAACTAGAAAAAAGAGGATTAAAAACTAGACAAAACTGGCCAAAAATACAGAACGTTGTACTGTACCATGAGGTAAGACATATTCACTTAAAATTAGTAGTGTTTGACTTATTCAAGCTGCTGTTGGATTTTATGCAAACAAGTGTTTTAGCATGTTCCCAGTTCTACTTTATTGAGAAATATATATATATATATATATATATATATATATATTTTTTTTTTTTTTTTTTTTTTTAACAGTGT